>JACEFZ010027957.1:210000-215835 GCA_014155875.1 Cepaea nemoralis | reverse complement strand
CTTCATTATCAACTCTTATGGCAGCTTGGTGTTTCCAATATATGTTTTTTACAAGTCTAAGGTCTTTTTTATCAATTTGTAGATCTTCAAGCATCCTTATCATGTCGACATGTCTTACTTTATCGAAAGCCTTTGTGTAGTCAATAAAGCAAAGGTGCAGATCTTTGTTTACTTCTATAGATCGTTCATTTACGGTTCTCAGTAAATACATAGCAGTTACTGTACCCTTTCCTTCTACAAACCCACATTGTTCTTCACCTATTTCAGGTTGTATTTTCCTCCTAATTCTTTGCATGATAATTCTTAGCAAAATCTTCGTGATGTGACTCATTATACTAATTGTTCGATGTTGATCACATTCCAAGGCTCCTGATTTCTTTGGGATTGCAATAAATACAGAGTTACATAATTCATGAGGTATATTTCCAGTATCATATATTGTATTAAGCAGACTGGTAACTTTATCTATTCCATATTCTTCTAAAGCATTAATCATTTCTGTTGTGACGCTGTCTGAACCAGGGGTCTTGCCAGATTTCATATGGTTAAAAGCATTCTGAACCTCCATCTTCAAAATTGCTGGTCCTTCATTATTATTTTGAACATCGTAGTGTTCGTCTCTGTTGTCGTCATAAAGGTTTTTCACGTAATCTGACCATACATGTAAGATCTGATCTTTTTCTATTATGACTCTTCCATCTTTTGTCTTTAGGCAGCCTGATGATGTACGTGTTCTTTGATTAGTAAGCTCCTGGATTCTTTTGTGCATTAGTTTTGCATTTTTACTGTTGTGTTGTTTTTCAATTTCTTCGCAGTTTTTCTCAAGCCATGTTTCTTTTGCCTCCCTACATAAGGTTCTGACTTTTCTGTGAATTTCTTCATATTTGGCAGGATTATTTTTGTTCTGTCTTCTTGTTTCCATTAGTTGTAAAATTTCTTCAGTCATCCATGTCTTACGGCCCACTTTCTTTAATTTGGAATAGTTTTTTTCTGCTGCACAACTGATTGCATTCTTCAGCATTTCCCACTGATCATCTACATCTTGAAATAGGATCTCTAGATCAGACAATAAATTAAATTTGTTCTTTACTTCTATGTTAAAATTATATTCTATTTCTTTGTCAGTTTTCAATTTGCACAAGTCCTATTTAGGGTTTCCTGCTATATACTTGACTTTCTTTAACTTTACTCTCAATGTGCCTGTAATTAATCTGTGATCACTGTAACAGTCTACATTTGGAACTGTTTTTACGACTGTTAACGCATTTCGAAACCTTCTGTTAATCAAGATGTAATCTATCTGGTTTTTAATCCTGCTGTCTGGACTCCTCCATGTCCATAATCTTCTAGGATGCTGTTCAAACCAGGTGTTTATTACAACCATTTCTTATTCTTTTGCCCATTCTACAAGACTGTATCCTCTTGCATTTCTTTCTCCCAAACCATGGTTGCCTACACTGCATCCATCTTCTTGCTTTCCTATTTTTGCGTTGAAATCACCCATTATGATATTTATTTCTGATTTTTTGCAGTTCTTCAAAGCAGACTCCATGTCGTTATAAAATTCCTGTATACTTTCTTCACTGCAATCACTTGTTGGGGCATATACTTGAATGATATTTATTTTAAAAGGTCTTACGTTTAATTTTACTAATAGAACTCTGTCTCCACACAACATGATTTTCTTGGCATCTATAAAGTAGTTTGCCATTGTCTCCTCAAAGAAAAGATCCTCTGCCTACCGTCGTGAAGGTGGAGACCATAACCTACAACTATCTGTCGGCTGCTCTTCATCTCCATCCACCACCTGCACCCATAGCTTCACGTAACCCTGATCGGGGGGCTAAACGGGTACTCCACCTTGCCCAAGGGTGTCCCGTAGGCTAGCGGAGGGAAGGAGGCGCCTTACTTCTCCTTTGATAGGGGATACCCCTACCCCGCTACCCGGAAGAACCCACATCAGTGGAAGAAAATATTCATGCCTGTGTGATCTGGTACGTTCACTCATTCAGATGAGCAGTGGCTGTCCGAGTGGTTAGAATACCGGGTTCTCTTTCGGGAGACACGATTCGAATCCTTCGTAAGTTTTTGTATTTTTTTAATTCTTGGAAGCAAAAAGAAAATCCTAACCTGCATAGTTCCGGCGACTGTACTAGCCAGGTGGCATTAATTCCTCAGGCTCAAGCACTCCCCACCCCCTCCCCCAGTCCTACATCGCAAGGTACTCTAGGCAGTAGATGATAGTCTGACATTACTCACTCGGATCCTATCCCACTAAGTGGAAAGTTAGTGAACTCTGCTCGTTGTCTCTACTGTCTTGCTATATACGGCTTGCCTCTACGCAGTGAGGTTTCTGTAGAGACATCTCTCCCGTCCCGGCACTCAAGAATTACTTCCGCCTTGACTGTATTGAAGAACTCCTTTTCCCCGCTCCAGTCTTGGAAATCAGCGGCGAGAGCTGGCCAATACTGGAACTTCATACCAGCGGAGACGTCATATATGCCAGGTCAAAACATTTAATGACAGGGGAAATGTGGTTTCTGAGGAAAATGCAAAGAAGTCCATGGACAGACAGAAAAACCAACGAGCAAGCCCTACATGAGGCACATGAAAACCATAAACTGATTAGAGAAAGTAGACGTGGACAGTCAAAACATTTTGGGCAAGTTATAAGAAGAAATATATTAGAGAACATGGTGCCAACTGGCAAGATTGAGGGGGAGAAAACAAGGGGAAGACAGAGAAGTAAATACCTGAAAGGCTTGGCCACATGGCACGGTCGGAACAAGAACACAGAGCTGATTCACGACTCTTGGAGATCGTGTACGATCGCGTAACATGATCGTCAACGCTTACCGACATGGCACACGACGATGATGGTCATGGGTCAGCACAGCACACATGGATTATCTGGGATAAGTAATGTTTCCTTAACAGCTTTTAGATTTTTCACAGTTTCTAGGATTTTCATTGCCAACAGATTCCAACCAAATACCAAAAGGATATAATGGATTATTAAAACATAATCAAAATTAGAGAACGAGATGGGGTGTGGTAAAGAGACACGTTACCATGTATTGATAGCATACATTCTTACCCGATTCTTTAGAATGGGACATGTGGAGACACATCATCGACCACGTCTGTCGTAGGGACACGTTAATAAAAGGACACACGTGGGTTTGGGTTAAGGCAAATAATAATGTATTCCATGTACACAGTTTATTATGATCAAAGAATCACCAACGAAAAGATAAACAGGTAACCAATACAATTGTACGATTCGATGTTGCAACTTTGATGTTTTCAGATCACTCAGATGAACAGAGAGCGCCAAGACAATGTATATGTACCGTGGTGTTTCCACCTTGGCGTGGTGGGGGAGCTTGAGTTGCTCAATGACCCTGAGAGCTATGCCGGCGGTAGCGTAGCCTACCAGCAGGGCCTTCCAAGCCGGACAGGTCAAAGGGTAGAGAATAGACAAAGAGAAACACCCTGGTCCTCCAGGTTGGGGGTTGAAGCGTGGGGTTAACATCCCCACCTTTGTAAAACCTATTTTGTTACGAAACAGATACATAAGCCTCGAATTTGGACTGACTTATTTGGACAACGACCTCGGAACGTTAAAAGACTCTTGAGATTTGGAACATGGAATGTACGGACACTATATCGAGCTGGAGCGGCTGAAGAACTAACCCGGGAGCTGGGTGAATATCAAATGGATATAACAGCAATTCAAGAAATAAGGTGGCCAGGAGAGGGTACTTTAGAGCAAAACGGAATTATTGTAATATATGGAGGAAACACCCAAAATAAACATGAATTAGAAACAGGATTTGTCATCAAAAAAGAATTATGGGGGAACCTTCTAAACTTTAAAGCTGTTAATGACAGGATTAGTAAATTACGAATAAAAGGTAAATGGAAAAATATAACGATGATTAATGTACATACACCTACCGAAGAGAAAGAATCTGATATTAAAGAAGACATTTATAATGATCTGAAAGATGTCATAGAAGAAACCCCCAAACAGGACATCCTAATTGTGCTGGGAGACTTCAATGCAAAAATAGGTAGAGAGCAAACTCACAAAAAAGTTGCCGGTATGGAAAGCCTACACACAACTACAAATGATAATGAGTCATCAACCTAGCAGAAGCCAAAGGACTGCAGATCAGTACTACCAGACTGCAAAGAAAGGATATACATAAACAAACTTGGAAATCATGTGACAAGATAACCTATAATCAAATAGACCACATTTTAATTAACAACAGAAATGCATCAAACATACAGCAAGTTAGAAGTTATAGAGGAGCTGAGTGCCACAGTGACCACTTCCTCGTTGGAGCAAAATTTAAAATAAAACTTAAGAGAGCTTTCTATGCTAAACTACAAAAGTTACACCCATCATATAACAGAGAAAAACTACAAGAAATTACACTCAAAGAGAAATTTGCAGACGAAATAAAATGTAAACTTGAAAATCTACAAAATCCGTTGGAGAAAAGCGTTGACCAAACTTGGTTGAACATCAAAAATACAATTCAAACTACCGCAGAAGAATGTCTCGTTGTGTTAACAACGCGTAGAAAGAACAGATGGTTCAATTAAAAATGTGAAGAAGCAGTCATTAGGAAAAAGAATGCCAGACAGTTATGGTTAAATGACATCAACAACATCCAAAATGAAGAGCAATATAGAACTGAATGTAAAGAGGCTACAAAAATATTTCAGCAGCAGAAGCGAGAATATATGAGCAATATAATTAAAGATATGGAAACTAATCACCAGAAAAACTCATCAAGAAAGTTTTTTAAAGAACTGAAGTCAATGAAACGAGGGCACCAACACAACACATATGGTTTAAAAGACAAAAATTTGTATATGATAAATACCAATGAGGAAATGTGTAACACGTGGTAAGAATACTTTCGTTGAATTACTAAAATTGTGAAGCTCCAAGTAACACTTTTCCTACAGGAAGAGGTTCCTAACGTGTGAACCACAAATTGAAGAACCTGCATTTGAAGAAATCCTATCTGTAATAACACGACTTAAAAACAACAAGGCAACTGGGGCTGATGGAATTGCTACTGAATTTATAAAGGCAGGCGGCCATGCATTACATCTAAAGCTATATGAAAGAATTATAAAAATCTGGAGGACAGAAGAATTACCCCATGACTGGAAAGAGTCATTATTGATACCTATCTTTAAGAAAGGAGACAAGTTCCAGTGTGAAAATTATAGAGGAATATCACTTACTGTCCACAAGCTATACGATACTTTCCGCGGTATTACTAAATAGACTACAACAATATTCAGAAGACATATTAGGTGACTACCAGGTGGTTTAGATAACAATCTTCCGGTGGTTTAGACAAAATAGATCGACAATAGATCAGATATTTATCTTACGACAAATAGCCGAGAAAAAATGAAGAATATAAAAGAGATCTCCATAACATTTTTGTGGATTTTAAAAAGGCCTATGATAGTGTCCATAGGAATAGTCTATTGAATGCTATGCAGGAATTTGGAATACCAAGGAAGTTAATCAACATGATCAGACTATGCATGGCAGATACTTATAATATAGTAACATATTTCATTCATCCATTCAGTAGCATGTCCTTTGCAGAACCTCGCTCCCATAACAATCTTCCGGAAAACCTCTCGATCATAAGCAAGATGTCCCGCGTCTGATACACCCATCTGGAGATGATCCGCCACATCCTGCACCCATCTTCTCTTTGGCCTTCCTCTTCCTCTCTTCCCAGGCATATACCCTTCCATTATTGTTCTCTCCAAACTTTCATGACGTTTCAA
>JACEFZ010027957.1:77500-205000 GCA_014155875.1 Cepaea nemoralis | reverse complement strand
TGTCCACGGAACCATGGACTTAATGACCAAGCCTTCTAGAAGGCTCTAGATTACTCGGGCTCTGAGTGACTTGCTTCTATCCCTTGGGCTGGAGTTGCAGCCCTCTAAATAATATCTCTAAAGGTGAGGCGGTGACAGTGGTCTTGTCGCAGATGATCTTTGATGTAGGGCCAGTGATGGTAGTTGCTGATGATGCATTCTAACGACATGGCCAAACCACTTGATCTTCAGTTTTCAATAAATGTGGCACAAGGTGTCGATCCCACAGTCTGTCTGATAGTAGCATTTCTTACTCGGTCTCGGATTGTTAAGTTGGCAGCTCTCCTCAAGCATCTCATTTCGCAGGTGTTGATTTTGCGAAGATGTAATTTGGATAAAGTCCAGGTTTGAGATTGGTAGCATAGGGTTGGTGTGAATATACTGTTTATTATCTGTCGTTTTGCGGACATGGGTATGTTTGGATTGTTTTATGTTAACAAATTGCTGAAATCGTTCTAAAATGATGTACAGGCATATCGGTCATATTCAAATGTCCCTTCGCTTGCTTTTCTTGTATCATCAGACACATCGTTTTACGCCGTGAGGCACAATGGGTCACAATATGGCACATTTAAAAGTTAATTGCATGTCCTTCACAGGGCGTCACAAACAACCCCACCAATTGTTGGCGTGCTAGGATGTAGTATGCCATTCTTGACATTCAGTAGTGTGCCATTGAACGACCGACGCTTATACACTCCGCCTGACAAGGAGAAGAAATCTGGCCCACAGGAACGACCCTTTGAGACAACTCTTGGGGAAACTATTGAAGACCTCAGACCAACCGTAGCCTCTCGTGGCTAATGCCGGAAGAGATGCAATGGTGATCCTGAAGAAGATGATGTTGTAAATGTGGCTTGAGGCTGCTTGACAATTGTTCAAGCATGTTGGCATTTGGAAAAACTTTAGAAACACTGATCTATAAAGTCTTGCTTATGATCGAGAGGTTTTCCGGAAGGTTGTTATGGGAGCGAGGTTCTGCAAAGGACAAGCTACTGAATGAATGAATGATCTATAACGTGGACTTTAGACACCAGTCCATTATTTACCAATATCGCGGCCAATGACCCCAAGTAAAAATTAAAAGAAATGCAATATTTTTGGTGTTAACTTTATAAAAGATATTCTTCTTCTTCTTTCGTATGCCTGAAATATGTTTATAACCGCAATGTTGTCTCTTTTATGAATCTAACAGTCTTTTTAGTTCAATCAGCGGTCCATAGAGTTTATAGTTCTATGTTGTCTCTCCAGGCCAGAAGGTTCGCCTGGATATGTTGTAGTTTGGGTAGTCCTGAAGTTTGTGCTCTGCTGTCTGCGACGCCAAACCACATGTACACATGGCTGAGTCACCAATCTTGAATTTTGTATACATGTGGTTGCGTGATCTATTGTGTCCTGTTCTGAGGCGCAGAATAATGACCTGTTCTGGTCTGTCCATAACGTGGTAGCCGTCTTGAGTAGGGTTTGGTGGCCTTCTGACTGATTTGATCATTCTTTTCTTTTGGTGGTATGTGATGGGCACATCAGGTTGTTCTTCTTTTGCTCCTTCCTTAGCCAATCAATCAGCTCTGTCGTTTTCGGGTACTCCACAGTGGGATGGTATTCACTGTATGGTGACCTTATGCTGACTGCTAAGTTCAGAAAGTGGTGTCCTTAGAACTGGCAATTTCCCAGACAGGAGCGCCTCTATTACAGATTTTACATCTGTCAGTATCACCACAGGTTTTGTACCGTGGCTGGTATTTTGTAATTTCTCTGTTGCTATCTTGATTGCCTAATTTTAGCATCATTGTTATGGCAGTACTTTCCTGTTGGAACTCTGGCCGTGTCCCTAGTATTATTTGGGTATTCTATGTACACTCCCGCACCTCCATTTCGAACAGCATTTTGTGCTGACCCATCTGTGTAGACTCGGATCCAGAGATCCTGTGGATATTCGTCATCAAGGAAGCTGAGAGTGGCTGTTCTGCCCTGTACACTGTTCTGTTCTTCCTTGTCAAATATTCTTCTCACTTTCGTCTGGATTTGTAGCGATAGTCTATGTTCATCTTTCCACGGGGTTCGCTCTGGAATAGTTGTCAGGGGGATACCAACTGTGGGAAGATCGGTGGTTTCTCTGCCGAGTCGTTTGGCCTGGTGGATAAAACTACTTCTTTTCACCCGCCCCATAGCTAACTTTTCAAATCGGTTCTTTATAGAATGGCCTGGCAAGCTGAGGAACTTTTCTGCTTGTATTAGTGTTTTTGTATCTCTGCGTTCTCTCAGAGCTTGTGTCCTCCATTCACTGCTCGGACATCAGTCAACCTGTCGACTGTGTCTATCTGGTCATTAACTTTACTTTGTTACATGAATTGTACTCACCTCATGATTCGTGAGGTCATGAAAGAGGACAAGATAAAAACAACATTTTTGACAATAACTCTTGACAGATTTATGATAATCCCGTGAAATTTACTGAACACAAAACTCTCAGATCATATTATTGAATGCCTATAAAAGATTGACGCTCCTCGAATAAATTCAGTTGAAAATTCAATGCACAAGTATGGCTCATCTCACTACAGAACGACTCATCATCATTGGACGTTTACAGGCTGGACAGTCACAAAGTGTTGTAGTCAGAGACTTTAATGTTGTTAGAGCCACCATTAGTGGCTTTTGAAGACGATTTCAAGAAACAGGCTCAGTGGCAAACCGGCAGCACAGTGGAAGATCCAGAATCACAACTGCTGCCGAAGACCACTTCATACGTCTGCGTTACCTTTAGGCATCGATTTTCATCTGCGTCCTCCACAGTCCAGTCAATGCTTATGTCCTTTGTTATTATGTTGTATTATTACTATATTGTTTTGCTAATATTCCTGATTTCATTGTGTATTGTTACTATGCTGTTTGCTGCAATCCCTGATTTTATTTTGTATTGTTGCTGTGTTGTTTACTGCTATCCCCGATTTAATGTTTTATTGTTACTAGTCTCTTTGGTGTTGTCCTTGAATTTTCATATTGTATTGTTGTTACAGTTTGCTGCTGTCTCTGATTTCTTCTTGCATTGTTATTTGAGTAAATAAAGAGACAGATAATGGATGCAGAGTAAATAACCCATTGTCGATATGTTGGTACGAACTGACCATATTCTGTAACAAGACCCCCGGGGCTTGGACAGGTTTGTTACTTATAGTTAATATCCCCAGTCTTTGCTCCGACCACCCCAATACGTTGGTATAATAATACAAGTCCCAGCCACACTTATGGCCATCAGATGTGCAGGTTCGGTGGTTGAGGGTCTTTCATGATACTTCTTCTTCTTCTGCGATCATCCGGAGTTTTTTTTTCGGATGTGATTGCGTTGTGCCTGTTTACAGCAGAGCTGCGTTCTTGCGCCGTTAGGCCGACACATCCGACTTCTGCGGGCATTTGTTGACCGGGTTAACCTTCCCAGGGCTTTCATGATACTTCTTCAAGAGGTTTATGTGAAATACTTTCATCTTGCCTTTGACTGAAATTCTGTAGTTGGTACGTGAGATCTTCTCCGTCACTACATAAGGTCCTCTCCATCCGATTTGCAGCTTATTCTGACTGGTTGGAAGCAGCAACATCACCTTCTCTCCTACCTCTAACTCTCTATCCTTTGCCTTGCGGTTGAAGTTACGAGCAATTCTTCGTCTGGCTTGACGTAGATTGACATTCGCTTGTTTCCAACTGTGTTGTAAACGATATTTCAACTCGGCAACATATGTAGATGCAGTCACGACTGTATCATCTGTAGTATTATCGGTCCAGGTTCGAAGTAACGCCTCCAGTGGTCCCTTGATTGGTCGTCCAAACAACAGTGTGGCTGGAGCAAAACCTGTTGAGTGATGGGGTACTTCCCTGTAAGCGAATAAAGCTGCGGGTAAATACAAGTCCCAATCCTCTGTCTTCTTCTGGGCAATTTTGCGCAGGATACTAATCAATGTCCCGTTCCACCTTTCCACAAGTCCATTTGACTGAGGGTGATATGGTGAACTGAAGATATGGCGTGCATGAAAAAATCTGAAGGTCTCTTCCATGAGCTTACCACGAAACTGTGAACCGTTGTCCGTCAAGATCCTTTGTGGGAATCCTAGACGTGTGAATATTCCTAATAATGCATCAGCGACATGTTTGGAGTCACAGCTGGGCATAGGAACTGCTTCGGCCCACATGGTTGTTGTATCCACAAGCGTTAATATGAATCGGTTTCGCCTCTTCGTTGCTGAGAGAGGTCCGACTATGTCCACAGCCACTTACTCAAATGGAATTCCAGTGATTGGCGATTCACCCAACATTGCCGGTGGTGTCCGGTGTTTTGGTGATACTTTCTGACACTGTGGGCATGATTTTACAAACCGTTGTATGTCTGAATTAATCCCTGGCCAAAAGTAGTGAGTAGTAATCCGCTGTGTAGTAGCGTTGATACCCACATGCCCACTGAATGGTAGACTATGACCCATTTCCAAGATCTGAGTCCTGTATGAAGTTGGTACAACAAGTTGATTAAACTCTTGTCCAGCTCGTCCTGCTATTTTGTAAAGAAGTGCTGACTTCATGAACAGATCACCTTTACGTAGAGGTAAATGTGATTTTGGCAGTTTTCTGAAGCAGGGTTCCAGGGTGCTGTCGGCTTCTTGTGCCCTCTTCAGTTCCTCCGTTCGAGGGATTGGCGTAGTTGTTTCTGGAGTTTTTGTCGCCTGGGATCGAGTGGTCATGGTCGCCATCGCCACAGGTTGAACAGGTTCTCCTAGAACGATAAATCTACGGCCGAGGATTACAGGATATATTGGATCGTCCAAGACTGCTGCCTTGATTGTCCCAGTGACATACCGCGAGGCTATGTTCACTTTTGCCACTGGAAGAGACATATTCGTTGAACTCTTCAGTGGTCCCTGTAATTCGACTATTTCCTCTGTCACCTGTTCAGGGTGAACTAAGGATGATGAAACAACACAGTCATACGATAATCCAGTATCATATAAACAGGTCGTTTTGAATCCATTTAGCAAGATGGATTCCACAACCGGAATACGAGATGATGTGTCTTGATGAGGTGTCTGTTTGGACGTTTCACCAGTGCTCACTTTTTTCTCTTTTCGGTTGGCCAAACAGGCCGCTGTGTGTGGAGGTGGCTTCTTCCTGCAATTCTGAAATGTGTGACCTCTAATTTTGCAATGGGTTTGTCCTCCTTCGGTGCTGTTTGGGCTGTGTTTTGAGTGTTTTTCTGGGATTTCCCATTTTTCTTGGTGGCTAAAGTGTTTTCACCCTCTTTTGGCTTGGGAGTTTTATCCTGAGAGGGGGTGTTGTTCGAACGTCCCTTTCCTCCCATCTCCTTCTGAGATTTTTCAAATCTCTCTGCCAGGATGATTATAGTTTCTAGGCGGTCAGCCCCGTTTTGGGTTACGAATGCCTTCATTTCGTTCTGCATTTTCCCCTTGAACTGATCAATGATGATCATTTCACGGAGTCCTTCAAAACTTTCCTCAAACCCTCCTAAGCAAGCCCATCTTTGTATGTATGACTTCAGTCTTTCAACTAGTTGCGCGTAACTCTCACCCGGTTCCTTCCTTGCGGCTTTGAATCGAGCTTTGTAAGAATCTCCGTCCACTTCGAATCGGCTCAAGAGTGCCGTCTTTAGTGTTGCGTAGTTCTGCTGCTCCTCGCGAGTGAGGCGAGAGAACACGTCATAAGCGGTAGATCTTAAGGCTTGCGCTAACTTCGTCGCCCATCTCCCTTCTTCAAGCCCACAGCTGACAGCCATTGCCTCGAAGCGTGATAAAAATCCTTCGATGTGGTCAGTCTGTTCATTAAAGGGTTCCAGAGGAAATGACATACCTCCTGAATTAAGGTGAGAGACGTGAGGAGGTGGTTCTGTCACTGGCGATCCTGATGAGGTTGAGGGTGTAGGGCCACTCCCTTTCTCTATTCTCCAGATCTCCAATTCAGTCTCCATTCTCTTCAACTCCAGTTGGTGTTGACGCTCTCTCTCCCTATCTTCCATTTCAGCCTGTAGTCTTTTCTCTTTCTCCTCCAATTCTGCTTGAAATCGTTTCTCCTTCTCCTCTATTTCTGCTTGAAGTCGTTTTTCCCTCTCAGCTAATCCAGCCTGAAGCTGTCTTTCTTTGAGGGCTAATTCCGCTTGCAGTCTTTCTCTTTTGTCGAATGCATCTGAAATATAGTTAGCTAGCTCAGGGCCATCTAACCCGCATTCCCTACCTGTTTCCGTTATTTGGGCTCTAAACTTTGCAGTTTCCGCCATGCCTAGAATTTATTGCTTTGTTTGCTCTACCTAAAAAAAATATATTTGCAGTTGGTCTGATCCGCGTAAGCTTGTCAGTCCCCGGATCTGCAAATATACAGCAAAGCATGCACAATATTAAAAACACCCTATGTTATGTCTGTCTGTCAATGCTGGAAAAGCCAAAGGCAGCAGGCATTAAAGTAACCAGAATTATTCCCTAGTAAAGAAAAGAATCTGAAATTAGACAGAGATTTCCCTCCGGATAAGATTTTCCGATGGTTGATGAAATGCTGTTAAGTTCAGACCTCTAGGAAAAGAACACCTTCTCTGAAAGAGAAGTAGTGTTTGTATAGTAGATTCACACTCTATATTTCTCCTGGAGCACCTTTTTCTGAAGTATACACCTATTTGAAAATGGCCCCCTTATTCAGGAGGAATGATCAGTCACCTACTCTTATTTATCTGTAAATGTCATTCATATCATGTGGCTGTCAATCAATATAAGAACATGACAATGTTCACTTTCTAAAGATATTTGTGTTAATGTTTTATGTAATACAATGTTTTATGCAATCATTTAATTACACAATGTATTATGTAACCGTTTAATTACACACAATGTATTATTTAATTGTTTAATTTATTTATGGGAACCATCCAGGACGTAGCCATCCCAATATGTCATATATTTTTGAAGGGAGTGGGAAATCACTTTGGTGCATGCCCCATTTCTAATCAAAGAAGTTGGGCCTCATCCTCTTCTGTCTTCAATAACCCCAGAATATGACCCTCGAGTTATCTGCAGGTCTCGTCTTATTTAATTTTGTCTAGGAGATATAGATTATGGCCCTGGGGAAAAGAATAAATACCAACTGGGATTCTGCCCCTTCTCCAAGGATTCTTATAGCTCTTGATCCCCCCTTTTTTCAGTTTATCAAATCTGAGGAAAGTCTGGAGAATTCTCTCAGCCTGATTTATGTTAAGAAAGCATGGATGTTGAGCAGTTGATAGACCTTTAGTCTTTCCTCTCCCCATTCAGTAATTCATCATAAGTTAAATTGTTTTTAAACAATTAAACACATCAACAAGTTTCAATAGATCTTGACAACAGGTGTACAAATCAAATCAAATCAAATCAACTTTATTAGGGTCACAAATTGGGCGCGCAGGCCCGTCTTACATTCGGCCCTTCCAATCACTCGTCTTTCGTTCATCAAGAGCATTATACATTTACATAGGAAGAAAAATAAACATTGTGAAATGAATGTTGTAAACATAAACAAGGCTAATTACCATGTTATGAAGCCCACACAAAAGATGCTGAATCACAGATAGGTTGAACCAATAATCAACATAAGATCAGTGACAGTTAATTATTTATTGAATGGGCCTGTGTATTCTGGCCTGTTATTAATTTTCCATGTTGGTTTATACAAGATAATTTAGAAAAATGCATATAGGACCAATGTCACAAACCATCAACAAACAAGCATCAATATACATGATGTCAACAAGTGTGAAAACGTGGTAAACAATTGAATGTTGTACATGTTAAGTGTGGTGATAGTGAAATCACATTTATGTATCAGTTCCTGAAACTGAGTGTTGTGTGTTCCTAAAAGAAAGGTACCCTTGTGATGGGAGATTTAAATAAGCCTGGGTCCATTGACTGATGGATCCACTCCAGTTCTGCCCATGACCAAGTCTTCTTCCATCTCAAGTGTGGGTCATCTCTTTCTCTCTCTGGGATCTGGTTTGGTTGGTTGGCCAGTTGGTTGCCAGCTGGTTGGTTGTGGGTTGCCAATTGGGTTGCCACCAAGAATCACTGTGTAAAATTAACATAAACATATACAATTCTATCAATGCAATATTCTAGAAGTAGGTCAGAAGAAACCTAAATTCCTGAAGTAGGAACTAGTTCCCCTCCTTCCTCTTTTCTCTAATCCAGTGTTGGGTTAATTTGGGGTGGTCAGAGTTTATCACACTGTGTACGCCTTGTATCAACTGGTTCCTGCTGTATGTAAGTTCTCATTTGACCTAGGGTCAGTGAAATGTGTACGGTAAGACAGTGACAAGAGTGAGGAAGTGTCAAGATGCATGTAAATAAATGACATACATTTATAACATTTCTATAGTGTGTATAAATAATTCTCTGTGTTTTCCCAATTAACCAACTTCTTCTTCTTCTGTGTATAATAACTCCTCTCCCATTATCTGTTGTTGTTGTGGTGTTGAGTGTTGAGTTGTGGGTGGTTGTGTTTGTTAAGTTGTGTTGAGTAATGAGTTAAGTCACCTTCTGGTGGTGTTCCGCGAAGCACACTTTCCTGATGTGTCAGAATCTCACCCAGAGGGATAACGCGTTGTCTGCACAAACGCCCGACAATGCAACGCTGATCTATTATAAGCACCACAGCTATAACGCGGCGTCCTCAACAACGCCAGGCAATCAACGCTGAGCGATACTAAGCAGTCGGCGGTCAGCTGGAACACAGCGTGAACGTTGAGGGGTCACGCGGACTGTCTCGAGCACAACTGTGATGTGTGCTGAAAGTCCAGCCAGACTAGGCTTGGTGGCCGCAACGGACTGACGTGTGAAAGCGGCTTGAGAGTTTTATGCATGTCTTGATAGATAGCCTGTATGACCGTTGGAGATGGAACGCCTGTCTGTGTGACTTGTAAGTGGAGTGCATTGATGTATTATTATATTGATGTATTGATTGCTTGCATTTATAATCTATATGATATTGTGAATTGTGATTGCGCGAAGCTTGTATTGTTTCTGATGTGTGCAGTGCGCGAATAAATAGCGCGAATTATATTATCGGCTGTTAGCCTCGTGTTATTTGATAAGCATATTTAGTATCACACTTGTCAAGATACGAGCCATAATTCTTGCCCTAAGCAAGACTTTGACATGTTTGTTAAGTTGTGTTGAGTAATGAGTTAAGTCAACTTCTGGTGGTGTTCCGCGAAGCACACTTTCCTGATGTAATACAGTTCATAAGTGCCCTTATCTAATTAAATTGTGACATAAATATAAATATTTATTCCATCAAGCCCTATTTATTCAATAGATGAAGCAGAAAAGAAAGATTGATTTCTCTTTCAGCTTTCTAGTTTGTAAATAGGCATAGACAAGTCTGTTTTAGAACAAGGCACTTGTTCTAGTACACGAACTGTCATTTTAGCTGTAGATAGTGATAGCATTTTTAACAGTGTTTCTGCTGAAATGCACAAGATTGCTTTAGAATCATCACTTCGTACAGTTGTCTAGAATAGAATGTAGTATTATTATGCACTTCCTAAAGTTAATAATTATCTTTAAGAATATCAGAGATTGCAGTATTCGAAAAGAGTATTAGATTGTCAGTTTGCCCGGGAATCGGCTCATGCGTCGTCAGAATGGAACAGTCAAACATTTTCCACTTCAGAGGTTTTAATTTATAATAATATATTTCAATTAACACTACAAACACTGAATACCATTCCTGGGCCTTTGATACATCTGGTCATCAGTTCAATCTAAGGACTAACAAGCTCACCTGGGATCCAGACATTCTGCCTTCCCTATTTGAAAATCGGTCACCTAGCTTTCACGTCTGTTCATCAGGCATGTTTTAGGAAGAGTGCGTAATTAACATATTCCAAGCTCGTTTTCAAATTGAGGCGGTGTCACATGTCTGTTTTGTCCAATGGTCTCCTGAGCTTTGGCTGATGAAATGTTTCTTAGAATTGACGTCATCTTCTGTCAATTGTTCAAGTTTCAGTTTGATGTGATGTTAATTTTGCAGTTCTGGTTTCAGTTTGCTCCTGTAGTCAATTGTTATATATTTTCTCCCTTCTTTTGCGTGCAGTCTTGTAAACTGAATAATGGTGGTTAGCGTTATGCCACAGTATGTATGTATGTATGTATGTATGTATGTATGTATGTATGTATGTATGTATGTATGTATGTATGTATGTATGCATGCATGCATGCATGCATGCATGCATGCATGTATGTATGTATGTATGTATGTATGTATGTATGTATGTATGTATGTATGTATGTATGTATGTATGTATGTATGTATGTATGTATGTGTCACAGTCTCACATAAGGGCGGTATCAACATGAAATTAATAGAGAGTGGAAAAGGGATAGAACTCCAGCTAAAGGGAAAGAACCGAGTCACTCGAAGGCTCGAATAATCCAGAGCCTTCTCGAAGGACCGGTCAGTGTGTCCACAGCCCCGTGGACACCGATGGAGCCCGCCGATTGCGGGGTCCACGAGAAACTCGGGGAGAGTTACCACCCGTGTCGGATTGCGACACGTGTGAAAAGGCAGACACGGACTGGACATCGAGGAAGCAACAGGTCTTACCTTAAGGGGGACTTGATAGCTTAAAACCCAAGTGTATTTAGGGGTCTTATGCATATGTTAGATAGCTGATAGAGCTGTTGTAATAATCATGTTTATTGTAAACTCCTGTGATACGCAACTTGCAGGTTGCTGGCTTGCGAAAACTCTCTTCGCCAGCTTACTGTAACATAATATAAATAAATGATGTTAGATTGTATCTGAACGGAGTTTGTTGCCTGTATGAGCCCGAGTTTCATTCTCCTAGATATCTAGGACGGTGACAGGCTATTTGGGGGCTAGCCGGTTTTGGCAAGCACAAGCTTTACTTTCCAGACAGCTCTTGGATTTGCCAAGTAAAATATATCAACTTTCATACATGACAAAGTCTAAAACTTTGCAGCTATCAGCGTATCATCTGTGAATGAGCTATTGTAGTCCCTCTACAAAAATAATTGAAATAATGATGATGTTCATGAAATTTAACATTAACATGACTGGACAATTACAGTGACAGTTACTAATTTTTTTTTATTCCAACATCAGATTGTTCCGCGAAATATCGTGTGTATGTAACCTGTCCTCCAGCAGTGGCGAGAAAACAGGAGAACCAAACAAGACTACAGTCGAGAAACCAGGAAAACTAAGATGAGTCCCATTTCATGCTCATTAGATCCCTAAGCGATACTCATTCATGATTCATTGATGTAACATTTTTCTTTGTATTGATTTTTATATATATGCTAATCTCATAACCAAGTAAACCTGCTCGTGTAAATTTGAATGTAAACATTAAGGGAGATAACCAAGTGTGTACACCCAGACTAATTTCAAAGGGATTTAATTTCAATAAAGTGAACAATAACTAAAATACAAGATGTCAACATTAGAACAGTGCATTGAATTAGGAATTAGGTTAGGGTATACTGCCGAGAAACTTTCAGAATGGGCACAAAAGACGCATTCAGAAAATATTGCACGAGAAGACAGAGCAACGGAAAGAGAAGAGAAAAAGATGCAAGCAGAAAGAGAAGAGAAAAAGATGCAGATGCAAATTGAGGCTGAAGAGAAAAAGATGCAAGCGGAAAGAGAAGAGAAAAGATGCAAGCGGAAAGAGAAGAGAAAAAGATGCAAGCGGAAAGAGAAGAGAAAAAGATGCAAGCGGAAAGAGAAGAGAAAAAGATGCAGATGCAAATAGAGGCAGAAGAAAAGAAAATGCAACTGCATGCTCAAGAAAGGAAAATGCAAATGGAGCTCGAAGCTGCGACCAAGCAAGCCCAATTAAACGCAGAAACACAGATACAACTGAAACAAATGGAAATTGACTCTAACTTAGAAATTTCAGTAAACAAAATTAGAAGTAAAGAAGAGGAACAAAAATACAACAAATATAAAGGCTTAGTCTAGCCCTTTTGTTCAGGAGATTCAATAAGCGCATACTTAGAGAACTTCGAGTGTTTGATGACTTACCATAACGTCGCAAAAGTCGACTGGTCATTTATTCTGATGAGAAATTTAGCATTAGAGCCCTTAAAAGTGATAGAGACAGTTCCACAAGACATGAGGAAAGATTACGACTATTTGAAACAAAGAATATTCCAACATTTTTCACTAGACACAGCAGGCTATCAACTACAGTTCTCAAAATTAGCCCCATCACCTAACCAAACGTTCATAGACTACGTGTCTACAGTCCAAGATATTTGTACAAAATGGATAACCTCAGCAAAAATAAATAACAGCCATGATAAATTGAAGGAGCTAATTATAATTGATAAAATTATTAGCACAATATCAACTCCTTTTTCTAAATTTTTAAGGCAAATGGATTGTAAAACTATCCAAGAAATAGAAAATAAGGGGAGCGCATATTTCACAGCTAATCGCGATATTTTTCAGTTAAATATGAGCCAAAATGAAACAGCAGCGGTTACAAACACCAAATATTCAAAACCAAATGAAAATAGGTTCAAACAACGCTCTAAGTTCACAAAAGTATTGTAATCTGACACACGAACAGTACGCGATGTGTGACAAATCACCGAATTATCCACATCATCTCCAAATGATAGAGGAAAAACAAAAGAACAAAAGGAACGCATATCAGAGAGCAGTTAAATGTTATTTTTGCGCGAGTTATGTTCATTTCTCAGGACGTTGTGAAGGGCGAAAGATGATGAAGCAGGCCAATGCCGCATTAATAGATACATCTTCAGATGAAGAAACTGAACAACAGAACGAATGCGACATCCAGAATGAAAGTGCGAGTGAGTTAGGTAATGTGGTAGAAATCATTAACACCATCACTGATAACACATGTAACACCTGCAGAAAATTCCAGCTTGATACCGCTTTGTTATGCGGCCACACAATCTCATTGTCTAACGAAATGGCCAACGCAGCCTTAACATCAACAGGCAAGTTAAATTTTGCGACAGGTTTTGTTAATAACAAACAATGTACACTAATACGAGATAGCGGGGCGACTCTTTGTGGAATTAAAAGAACATTAGTTAATGACAAAGACTACACACACAAATACGTAACGTGTCGCACATTCGCAGGCACCATCGAAAGATACCCCCTAGCACTTGCCGAAATTCGGACACCTTTTATATCAGGACAAGTGCTATGCGCAGTACTAGAAAATCCGGCCGCTGAAATTATCCTTGGGAATCTTCCTAACATAAGCTCCTGCTCTGAAGAAGAAATCAGAAAATGGGAACAGAAAAACTGTATCAAAAAACTGAACAGCGATTCCAAAATTAAAAAACACGCTTGCATGTCTCAAACTGCCAAAAGCACAAGGGAGACAACCGATGACGGAATTCGATACGAATTCACAGAGGTGCAGAACACAGGGGCGGTCGAATCTTTCAATGACACCATCAAATAAACACCTCGAACTGAGGACGCCATCGATCCACAAAATATTGAGCCTGTAAATGTGCAACAACGTACACAATACGCTAATATAGTGACAAGACAAATGACACACAAAACCCACAACGACCAACTTCAGGAGTCTCTACAAATCATATCACCCAATATTACCACCACCGAGTTTATACAAGAACAAAAAGCAGATCCAACCCTTTCGCAATACTTTCGACTAGTAGGATTGAAGCCAAAATTGACGAAAAACGCTTCTTGGACATTCAGACTAAATAACAATATTCTAACGAGGTTATATACCAGAGATCAAACCACGATACAACAAGTTGTTCTACCTCAGTCACATCGTGAGAAAGTGATTCATATAGCCCATGACTCACCTTTCAGAGGTCATATGGGTTATGAAAAAACCAGGGCCAGAGTCCTGAGCCAATTTTATTGGCCTAAATTTTGCAAAGACATAAAAACCCATTGTAAATAATGTGATATCTGTCAAAAACTAATTAAGAAAGGTAAAACCCCTACGGCAGAAATTCAATCAACCACAACTGCCTCGAGACCATTTCAAATCGTGGCGGTTGATTTAGTGGGTCCTTTGAACCACATCTCAAACAAAGGAAATAGGTACATTTTTACACTCGTTGATCTGTGTTCAAGGTGGGCAGAAATGATTCCATTAACATCTATCTCCTCTAAGGATGTGACGGACGTATTATTACAGATATTCTCCCGTTTTGGCTTTCCGGAGAAGATAATATCGGATAGAGGAACGCAATTCATATCTAATGCCACCTAATCGGTAACTAAGTTACTAGGCATAAAACAATGTTTTACAAGTCCCTATCGACCGGCCGCAAATGGAATTTGCGAAAAATTAAATGGGGACCTAAAACATATGTTATCCAAAGTGACAGCTGAAAATCCAGCCGATTGGGATATACTTCTCCCAACGGTGCTGTTCGCATACAGAGAAGTCCCACAGTCAAGCACGGGGTTCTCTCCGTTTGAATTGATATATGGAGCGAACCCAAGAGGACCTCTCGCTATGTACAAAGATATGATATCACAACCCGTAAACTCCCAGTTTCCACCTATGATTTGGTCACTGACACCAGAGACAAAATCATTAGATGCTGTATACTGGCCAGAACATCGTTACAGGAGAAAGGTTTTAGGTACAGGCAGTATGCCAACAAAGGGGCAAAAACGCTTGTATTACAACCAAATCAAGATATTTTACTATTACTACCTGACAAGAGAGATTTACTATCAACCTCTTGGCAGGGACCCTTTAAAGTTGTAAGAAGGATTTCGGAAGTTGACTACGAAAGTTCTTTGAATGGCAAGTTGAAAATATTCCATGTAAATATGTTAAGACCGTATTATTCTAGAAATGACAGTGACATGAACAAGCAGACGCAGATAACAGATGACAATAACCAAACTGACAAGAATGACAACAGAAACGAAACGACAACTACCCGACTGAATAAAACCTCGACAAACGAAGATCTAAACGAATCATCATTAACGACTCATTCTTGTGACAACGAAGACGACGAAAACATATTCACAGTACCGACAATATGGGATAATGACAGGTACGACCAATTTAACGACACATTAGCAACTATTAGTCTGGACGACGACGACAATGACATTGAAGACAATTTACAAACAGTAGCGTCTGTAATAAATCAGAAGGACGTAGACAATACGGAAATTCCAGTACCAATCATGAACGACGACAGTACGATGAAGGACATACAAATCTCTGACACTTTGACACAACAGCAGCGACAAGACATTCTGTCTCTTCTTAACGACTATAAAACTATCTTCTCAAACAAACCTGGACAGACTGACAAAATAACACATTCAATTGTTTTGACAGATCTAACACCTATCAAATGTAGACCATATTCAATTCCTTTACATTATAGGGCAAATTTGGATAAAGAAATTTTGGACTTAGAAAAAAATAAAATAATACAGAAATCTGTGTCCCAGTACTCTTCGCCAATTGTTCTGGTGAAAAAGAAGGACCAAACCATTCGTTTATGCATAGATTACAGGAAATTAAATACTATAACCACGACAGATGCTGAGCTAATGTACAGCTGTGAAGACCTCATTTTGAATATGTCTCAATCATCCATCTTTTCTAAACTTGATTTAGCAAAAGGTTACTGGCAAGTACCACTATCTCCCTCTTCAAGGCATATAACAGCATTCTCTACACCGCTTGGGCTATACGAATGGAGATATCTTCCGTTCGGTTTAAAGAACGCTCCCGCCACATTTGTCAGGTTAACTAGACTGTTATTGCACGGCATCAAGGACGTGCAATCATATATTGATGATATATGTGTCCATTCGTCAGACATGACTTCTCACTTACTTACACTCCAACAAGTCTTTAATCGAATCCTTCTTCTTGGACTTACTATCAAACCTTCCAAGGTTGAAATAGGCTATAAACAGATAGACTTCTTAGGTCATAGGATTTCCGAAGGCAAATTATTGACAGATGATAGAATCGTATCAAAAATTCTGAACCTACAAGTTCCAACTACAAAGAAACAGGTCAGAAGCCTGTTAGGTCTCATAAACTATTATGCCAAGTTTATACCAAACTGGGCGGAACTCACATCAGTTCTGTCTAATCTGTTGACAAAAGATCATCCAGAAAAATTTTGTAAGAGTATCCGCTTAGAGGAGGTAATGTGCAAATTGAAATCAATTTTATCTAACCCACCCGTATTAAGATTACCAAACATAGATATACCTTTTATTCTGACCACAGATTCGAGTGCTATCGCAATTGGAGGATGCCTGATGCAGGAATATCAAGGCGTGAGACATCCAATACTCTATGTCAGCCGCAAGCTGAAAAAGGCAGAAATCCGGTATTCCACAGTTGAGTTGGAGGCATTAAGTCTACTTTTTTGTATGCGTCGTTTATCTAAGTTCCTCTTAGATTCCCATTTTGTTGTTTTAACCGATAATTCGCCACTGCTGGTACTTAAACAAGGTGTTCCAAAGAATCATCGATTGGCAAGATGGTGTCTTCTACTTCAGGATTTCGACTTTGAAATCCGCCACATCAAGGGTACTGATAATATTATTGCTGACCTATTATCACGGCAAACTAATGCACCAGCAGACTAACACTATGCACATTAATTAGTCGCCATATAATAAGCTGTGATAGTTTAGTCTGTTGCATAGAACAGTGTACCTCTACACCTACTATAGAACTTTCACTCAGAAGTATCAACGCCTAAGTGAATAATCTATTTATAACATTCACGAACATGAAACTTTGAGCACCCTATATTGTATTAAGCCATATTACCAATTGACAATGCTTTAAAAACAATCCGAGCGATATATAATATCTGTGAAGTGATGTCAACCATTGAACTGACAGTTATCGTGTAAAGATTAAGAACGCTGCATACTCGATATTGCAAAGAAACTTCGCAAACAACCGGAATAGAACTACGTCTATTACAACATACAAGAGACAGCTATATGAACTGTTAACATTGGTGGCACGACACACGGACAACAGGAGGACAACACACACATCGTCGTTGGAGTTAATTTATTTACTATTAGTTAATATGTATTACACTTGTATTTGATTATATATATAAAATATGTCAACACGTAACTTTTATATTTTCTACCATAATATATTACAGACATTTTCACTCATAGGTGAAATATTCTTCCTATACAATTTTTCTATTTAAGTTATAAACCATTTTTTTGATTACAAGTACAAAAAGTACTTGTTACCATAAAGGGAACATATCGCCTAATCCATTTTTTCTAAGGGCAGTAAGACTTACCTCAACTTTATTTGTATATTTTAACAAAATACTATTTTGGATGAAAGATGTACGAATGACAGAGCGAATGAATTAAATGAGAGAGCGATATACTGAGCGGACAAATTGTACGCAAAACGTATTTATTTTAATTTGTCTGCGTCTTTCATGTAAAAATGTATTACCTGTCTCAATTGTTGATACATGTTTAGTATTGAATACACTACATCTAAGCACCACTGTTTGGAATGCCCTGATCATGCATTACACAGATTGGGTAATTCATGACAAAGGATATCCCAACTCGTGACGCTTGGAAGTAAACTACACAGTGAGCACACACTTTATACACACTCAAAACTGAACACTAACAATTAAAACACAGTCAGTTTATTATAAATAGCAACATATCAGTCAATACACTAACAAGCCAACAAGAACATACATAGTCAGATGGGATAAAACAACAGTATAACTATATATTCAGCAATATACAACATACGGAAGTAAAAATGTATCGAAATACACATGCAGGACAAGATTTGCAAGTGTACTTAAATAAGCCAAGACATTTGTCTTGTTAAAACTCTCTTACACAGAGTTTTATATCTTGGTATCATATGGATACTTGAGAAGGGCGCGGTTGTAAAAACAACTGGAAACGTCACGGAACTTCGGTCAGATAAGCATGTTTAAGAACATAGAAGAGAGAGACCTCTTCAGCAATAATCTTGAAGTGCTGTATGGGAGAATACATGAGTTGTTGATGCAGATATATAGGTTGCCAAGTTACTATCCACCAAACTACAAATACCGACTTCATGTGATCCTGTGACAGAATTAGTACAAAACTAATTACCATATAATAACCCATCAAAGGGGGGGGGGGGAGGGGGACTCCTGTCACAGTCTCACATAAGGGCGGTATCAACATAAAATTAATAGAGAGTGGAGAAGGGATAGAACTCCAGCTAAAGGGAAAGAACCGTGTCACTCGAAGGCTCGAATAATCCAGAGCCTTCTCGAAGGACCGGTCAGTGTGTCCACAGCCCCGTGGACACCGATGGAGCCCGCCGATTGCGGGGTCCACGAGAAACTCGGAGAGAGTTACCACCCGTGTCGGATTGCGACACGTGTGAAAAGGCAGACACGGACTGGACATCGAGGAAGCAACAGGGCTTACCTTAAGGGGGACTTGATAGCTTAAAACCCAAGTGTATTTAGGGGTCTTATGCATATGTTAGATAGCTGATAGAGTTGTTGTAATAATCATGTTTATTGTAAACTCCTGTGATACGCAACTTGCAGGTTGCTGGCTTGCGAAAACTCTCTTCGCCAGCTTACTGTAACATAATATAAATAAATGATGTTAGATTGTATCTGAACGGAGTTTGTTGCCTGTATGAGCCCGAGTTTACATTCCCCTAGATATCTAGGACGGTGACAGGCTATATGTATTTATGTATGTATGTATGTATGTATGTATGTATGTATGTATGTATGTATGTATGTATGTATGTATGTGTCAAAGAGCTGCAAGTGACCTAATAGAAAAGATAAAAGTAGAAGTATGGAAATAGACCTAGACAGATTCAGGAGAACATAGCTATCTAGGAAATAGAGACAGAAGGGACAGAAGCACGAGTGAGAACTATAAATAGTTCTCCGACTGGACGCACTCGTGTCCAAACAGGGGACACTGTAAGACGTGAGCTGGAGTTGCACAGAATAGAGTGGGAAACCCGCATCACGAAAAGTGCCCACGAAACACCAGTAACTCGAACCAGTTGACCAGTTACTAACTGCGTGCTGGAACTCCGAGCACGCAAACTAGCTGATGCACGAAGAGTCAACTGCTCGTGGCTGGACACGCCACGAAGATCGCCAGACTGCGACTCGACAGCGTAGGACAGACTGATGTATTCGCTGTGAATACTTTGTTGCTTACAAAGGACAATAGCAATAGACTTAGACTTAGCTTCGATAGATATTACCATCGATATCACCTTTCACATAACATCATCACGATACACCATGATGTATATTACCTATGTGGTTATCCGCTCGCAGAGCTACTGTACAACTAGCTAATAAAATTGTATTATAATTATATCCTTTTGTACGACGTACGAGTTCTCATTTCGTGTGGTACAAAAGAGGAATCCTTCTATGCCTGTCAAAGTTAAGTTGTTGACAGGCAGGATCCGATTTGGAGTCAGAAGGTGGGGCTTGAACCACCTTCTTCAAGACCATTTTCCAACATAAAGTGTAAAAATTTCGTCCAAAAAAATTTCGACCAAAATGTTATTTGTTATTCCATTCGATGTAAATTTGAAAATTTAAACTGTGATTTTGTGTAAACTGTAAATATGTATCTAAATCACAAGTTTAACCACTATTTTCGAATATTTCTGGTATTACATTAATTATGTCAACGTTTATCGAATTTACCCACGAACTTGTGCAAAGTCAAACATATT
Organism: Cepaea nemoralis; assembly: GCA_014155875.1. NCBI lineage: Eukaryota > Metazoa > Mollusca > Gastropoda > Stylommatophora > Helicidae > Cepaea > Cepaea nemoralis. The sequence goes on along the minus strand of JACEFZ010027957.1, from coordinate 185,154 downwards.
TTGTACATGGGAAGTAAGTTAGAAGTCAGACTAAGATCATACAGCATAGCTCAGTCAGAGACAGTAGAAAGTGAAGACAAGACGACAATTGACTATTCATTTGACGATTCATCTCACGATTCATTTGACGACTTATTCATACGATCATACCATTCATATCATTATATCATTCTTATTATTCACATCACATTTGTAATTTGCCGATCGTAAGAACTGTAACATTGAAATTGATCACCACAATGTATGTTGTAACATATACTATGTACTAATTGTTGATGCTCTACAAAACAGAGACATCACGCGTACGAGCAAGCCTATCGATTCTGTGTGGGCAAGACAGCGGTGTAACATCCCGAGGAGCAGTATTTTCATCTGATTAGATGAGTATTTTTTTCACTATTTTGATAATCACAATTAACAACGCATCTTACTTTTCAGTGATTGATTGTGAACGTGTGAAACATATTAATTGTAAACTTATTTATATACCATTTGTGTAAGAACATAAAGCCATACAATGTCAACATTAAGTGAATGCATCCAAGCTGGCAAAGACCTAGGCCATAGCGGGGAGAAATTAGAAAAATGGGCAGAACAGAAATACAAAGAAGAAACAGAAAGAAAAGCTGCAATAGAGAGAGAGCGATGAACGAGCACTTGAAAGACAGCATCAGAAAGAGATGAGAGAGTTAGAGGAAACAACTAAGCAGAGAGAATTAGAAGTGAAGCAAAAACAATTAGAATTAGATGACGCCACTAAGCAGAAAGATTTAGAAGTAAAGCAAAAACAAACAGAATTAGATGACGCCACTAAGCAAAAACAAATAGAATTAGATGACGCCACCAAGCAAAAACAAATAGAATCAGATCAAGCCACCAAAAAAAAAGCAAATAGAGGTAGACGCACAAACAAAGTTAAAAATGAAGGAAATGGATGTTGACTCACACATTCAAATAGATAACACTAAACAGAAGAGTCAGGAAGAGCAGAACAAATTTTCTAAATATAAAGGGATCATCAAGCCCTATAGTCAAGGGGATTCAATCTCAGCCTGGACCGAGAATATCGAGTTCCAGCTCAAAGTTCAGAAAATACCGTTAGAAGATTGGGCCATGATTTATATGAGAAATCTCACTGGGGAGCCCTTAAAAGTTATTGAGTCTATACCAACAGAATTAAGAAACAACTACCAGTATATTCATGACAGAATCATGCAGCATTTTCTACTCGATGCTCTTAGATATCAGATCCAGTACTCACAAATTAAACCAAAACCGAACGAAACATTTATAGATTATGTATCTAACGTTCAAAGTGTATTCAGTAAATGGCTTAAGGCAGCGAAAGTAGAAAAGAGTTTTGACAAGTTACAAGACTTAATGGTTATGGATAAAGTGATATCCACAGTTCCAACTCCTTTTGCTAAGTTCCTTCAACAAGCAGACATTGAATCTCTAGAACAGTTGGAGAAACGTGGTTCGGTGTATTGCTCTTCCAACCGAGATATATTTAAGTCATCTATACATGATTCTGAAATTACAGCGTTTGCTAAGAACCAACCAAACAGATCTTTCAACCAGAAATCTTATCAGAAGAAAGATAAACCATACCAAAAGCCACCCCAGTGTGGATACTGCAATTATATCACCACCAATATTCGATGTGTGATAAAAATCCTTCATACCCTGCACATCTCGAAATGATGATCAAAAAGCAGGAAAACAAAAGGAATTCATATAAACGTGCAGTTAAATGTTTTTTTTGTTCTTCGTATGGACATTATTCTTCTAGATGTTTGGGCAGGCAAAGAATGAAGGCCAGCAACGCTGTGCTGATTGATACATCTTCTGATAATGACAGTGAAGTTGAGTGCGAGAACGAAAATGTATTACCATTCAATGAGTGTGAAAGTGTGGCTGTTGTTACTGATATTTTAGACTTCGATAAATGTGATACTTGTCACCAGTTCCATACGAACGGTAAACTCAAATGTGGTCATATTGTACCATTTTCTAATGAAGATACAAATTCAGCTTTAGCCTCCAGAGGCAATTTAAAGTTCCACGATGCACTGGTCATTGAATACCCATGCCAATGTTTACTTGATAGTGGGGGTACTTTAATCGGGGTAAGGAAAGAACTAGTTAACCCAGAGGTTTATACGGGCGATTTTGTTAAATGCCGCACTTTTTCTGGCAATATTGAGAAATACCCGCTGGCAAAAGTCCGTATAAACACCCCGTTCATTTCCGGCACATTTACGTGCGCTATTTTACAGAACCCCTGTACTGACCTCATTTTAGGGTTCCTACCAGGGTTAAGACACTGCACTGATGACGAAATATTAGCCTGGAAACAAACTAACACGGCGAATGCAGTAACTAGGTCAGAGACTCAAACTCATCAGAATGACATGCAAGATGAGATGTTACAATTATTAACACCTAGCGGTCCTAGTGACAATACCACTCGACAAGAGTTTATCGAGGCACAACGCGCCGATCCAACCATTGCACCTTATTTTAAATTATTAGGTAAAAAAGCCAAATTAACCAAAAATGCCTCCTGTTATTTTAAACTCCACAATGGAATTCTCATGCGACATTACACCACCAATAACGATGAAATTCAGCAGACGGTGCTACCTTTGATACATCGACAAAACGTGTTAAAGATGGCACACGATTCACCGTTTGCTGGACATCTGGCTTATGACAAAACGAAAGCCAAAATTTTAGCACATTTCTATTGGCCTAAGTGTTGTAACAATATCAAATCTTTTTGTCGGTCATGTACCATTTGCCATCATTTAGTGAAAAAGGGAAAGCATGTAACAGCTAAGGTTCAACAGCTGAGTACCAAAACCCTACACCTTGAACCCAATCAAGAGGTGCTACTTTTACTACCAGATAAGCTTAACCTATTATTAACTTCATGGCAAGGGCCATTCAAAGTGGTACGAAAGATATCAGATGTCGCTTATGAAATATCGATAAACCAAAAATTAAAGATATTTCATATCAACATGCTGAAGCCTTACTTCTCACGACAAGTACCGACGACAGAAGAACAGAATGCACCCACACTAAGCAACCCGACGACAGACGTACATAGCGCAACTACACTAGTTAGGGCGACAGAAAACGACGACAGCGCATATACACTTACACAGGAAACAGAACACACAGGTAGTACAACTACAGTACTCAATCAGATAGACGACGATGACATAGAACTACCAGTCCCGACAGTAGACACGACTGGGAAAATTGATAGTATACGAATAGAACCGAGACTCACAGACGAGCAAAGACGACAGACAATAGAGCTAGTGACAGAATACAGAGACATTTTTTCCGACATTCCAGGTAGGACTGACAGAATCGAACACTCCATTATTCTGACTGATAACACCCCTATCAAATGCCTACCTTATTCCATCCCATTAAGTTATAGGAAAATCTCGACAAGGAACTTCTAAATCTTGAGTCGAGTGGAATAATCCAAAATTCGCAGTCAGAATACTCTTTTCCTATCGTCCTTGTGAAGAAAAAGGACTCTACGATCCGCTTCTGTGTCGATTTTCGCAGGTTAAATAATGTCACCAAGGTCTATGCAGAGCCAATCCCATCATGTGAGGATCTGATTCTTGATATGTTAACCTCTCGAATTTTTTCTAAACTTAACCTAACTAAAGGATACTGGAAAGTCCCGATGCATCCACTTTCTATCCATCTAATAGCATTCTCAACACCTTTAGGTCTTTATGAGTGGCGATTCCTTCCTTTTGGCCTTCGTAATGCTCCAGCCAATTTCGTCCGACTCACCAGGGACCTTCTTCATGGAGTAACGAATACGGTAACTTACATTAATGACATTTGTGTCCATACTGCAGACTGGACATCACACTTACAGAAACTGCGACATGTCTTCGATAGATTGAGATTATTCGGTCTTACTGTAAAGCCAACCAAAGTTGAGTTGGGGATGGAAGAAATCGATTTCCTAGGCCATACGATCACCAGAGGCCAACTTAAGACAGATGATAAAATTGTCACCAAAATTTTGAACTTAACTATGCCCACGACCATGAAGCAGGTCAGAAGCTTGCTTGGTCTAGTGAATTACTACAATAAGTTTATACCCAATTTAGCTGAGATCACCTGCGTTTTTTCTAATGTTTTGAAAGCATCTGTGAAATTAAATGTACAAGATGCAGAGTTAATTGATGCATTATCAAAATTAAAACATGTTCAGCGTTGTACCTATCTTGCGCTTGCCTAACCCCAATCTTACGTATTTTCTTCGTACAGACGCAAGTGCTATATCCATCGCTGGCGTTTTAGGACAGTTATATGAGGGAATCTTTCATTCAATCATATATGTAAGCGACAAGATTACCCCTGCTGAATCGAGGTACCCAGTCTCTGAGTTAGATGCTTAAGCGTCATCTATTGTGTCCGGAAGCTTCATAGATTCTTAGCAAGTACCCAGTTTGTCATTGAAACTGACAATTCACCGCTGACAGTGATGCAGTCTGGAGTCCACCGTAATAACAGGATCTACAGATGGTCTTTGATCCTTCAAAATTATTCGTTCACTATAAAACATATCAAGGGGAACATGAACTTTCTGGCAGACACACTTAGCCGACCTTCTCAGATCGATATACCAGAGGTACGAGAAGAGAGCGATCCGACATCACCAAAGTCAGTGACACTATAATTAACTAGTGCCCTATATGGTGAATACAGATACTGTAGTGCGATTACCATCGTGAATCGCCTGAACTTGCTTATTATTAACTGTGTCAGTACTAGTGAAAGTGAACAGACACATTATGAGTTGTCTACGCCACCCCCATATATGCAACCCATGAGTAGAACGATATTACAAAGTTACCCAGGATGAGAGCGTATATTTCAGACTTTGTCTAAATGAACTTTATTTTTCAACGAGATACAACAGAGGACGCTACTCCGACAACACACCTGGATGTAATTAGGTAATTTAGATAGACATAAATTGTATGTGATATGTATAATAATATGTTTTTATAACAGTTGCATGTAACATCATATTTTCGTAGTTGCAATAGAGTGTAGAACCACCCATATAACCTTATTTGTAACATTGAATAGTTAAAAGTCATTTACATTTAGTTAGAAACTCATTTAGTTTAACCGTACATCATACTTTTCAACTTAGGAAACATTAGTTTAGATTATCATCATGTAAACACATTTTTCTTAGACAGTTAGTTAGTTAGAACATTAGTTAGAAATTAATCCCATCATTTAGAAATTCATACCATTCTATGTACTAACACACAATAAGGTAACTAACACACTTTTCCCCATTTTCATCATTTAGTTAGATTAGTTCCCTTAGTTAGCGTAGCTCAGTACACCAACGTAGAATAGATTAGCTATATTAATCAGTACCCACAGAATTGGTAGCGAACAATCCTCTTAAATATGTATATTTTTGTACAGAATGACGAGTGTAAAACTAGAGCACAGTCATTTGGCTTGAAAACCTGTTTAAATTCAGCCAACTATTTATTGTACATATATATTTTTCATTCATTCTCTTTCCTACAACCATATTTTAATGACATAACATGTATTTTAAAACCTGTGTAGAATGAAAGAGGAATGAAAGATGTATGAATGAGATGAGAGAATGAATTGAATACAGAGCAGTGAGACATGTTGCGGAATTTTTTTTCGCCGCACAATGCGAGTTGTTGTAATTCGTCTGTGTCAATGTGTGTAAAACAATGTATTGTTCTATTTTTATCTGTGTAGTTGCCATACTTAGATGATAGCGATAGGAAACATATTTTGAGCATCATAAACCGGAAGAGTAGTCATAAATCAGACCTACAACTCGTTTGTGACTACAATAAACCACTTTACGGCGCTCGAAAGAGTACATACACGTAGATTATAGACACAGTCACATATTGGTAAGTTAAATACATATTAGTTTAATAGAAACATGCACTCAACCAGGAAAACTAATACATAAAGATGCATGCACCATTAATTGCAAAGAGGAATAACTACTCTGAACAGGGGACACAACAAAATCTTGAAAACCTTAGTTTAACACTGAAATACTTTTTCACAAGCGGAAGCTAAAAAGGTGAACAGTAGCACATAAAGCATGTATACTAGTTGGAGTAAATATTATATTGGAGCATGAATATTATTCATGTATGTCATATATCTTTGAAGGGAGTGGGAGATCACCGTAGTGCATGCCCCATCTCTAACAAAGAAGTAGAGCCCCATCCTCTTCTATCTTCAATAACCCCAGAATATGAACCTTGAGTTATCTGCAGGCCTCGTTCTATTAAGTATGTCTAGGAGATATAGATTATGGCCCTGGTGAGAATAATGATTACTAACTGGGAATCTGCCCCTTCTCCAAGGATTCTTTAGCTCTGGAGTCCCCTTTTATTGGTTATCAAATCTGAGGAAAGTCTGGAGAATTTTCTCAGCCTGATTTAGATGAAGAAAACATGGATATTGAGCAGTTGATAGATCTAGAGTCTTCTCTCCCCCATTTTAGTAAGTCATTATGAGTGGATTTATTTTTTTAAAAATCAAACACATAATCAATCACATTATATTCTGACAACATGATGTACAAAGAAGTTGTGGACTCACAGATAGGTTTGAACTGATAAATTAACAGAAGGTCAATTCATGTTAATCATTTATTGACTGGGCCTGAGCCTTCTGGCCAGTACATACATCTCTATTGTGATTTACACAAAATATTAGAAAAGTTGCACATTGGACCAGTTACACAGACCATCAATAAACAAGCATCAATACATGAGATGTCAACAAGTGTGAAACATAGTAAACATTTTGATGTTGTACATATTAAGTGTGATGATGATGAATCAACAATTAAATATCAGTTTCCTGAAATTGGGTGTGGTGTGTACCAATTTGAAAGGTAACCTGGTGACTGGAAGATTAGGTAAGCCAGGGTCCATTGACTGATGGATCCACTTCAGGTCTGCCCGTATAGCTCCACTGAAGGCCTCCCCATACTTTGCTCATGGCCAAGTCATCCTCCATCTCACTTGTGGTTCATCTCTTTCTCTCGGCTTCCCTCTTTCAGGTCTGATTTAGGTGGTTAGTTTGCTGATGTGTTGGGTGGTTGTTGGTATGTAGCCACCAAGATCACTGATGAATATTCACATAAATATATACATTCCTACCAATACAATATTCTAGAAGTAGGTCGGAAGAAATCTAAATTCCTGAAATAGGAACCAGTTCCCCTCCCCTAATTTTTTCTCTAAGCTATTGTTGGGTTAATTTGGGGTGGTCAGAGTTTATCACACTGTGTACGCCTTGTATCAACTGGTTCCTGCTGTATGTAAGTTCTCATTTGACCTGGGGTCAGTGAACGTGTACAGTAAGACAGTGACAAGAGTGAGAAGGTGTCAAGATTCATGTAAATAAATGACATACATTTATAACATTTCTTCCACTCAATGGTGTTTATCGCGTGTATAAATAATTCTCTGTGTTTTCCCAATTAACTTCTTCTTCTTCTTCTTCTTGTGTCTAATAACTCTCTCCCATTATCTGTTGTTGCTGTGTTGAGTGGTGTGTTGTGTGGTGATGAATGGTGTTGAGTGGTGTTGTGTTTTAAGTTATGTTGAGTAATGAGTTAAGTTCACTGCGCGTGATGGTGTTCCGCGAAGCACAACTTTCTCATGTAATGCAGTTCATAAGTGCTCTTATCTAATTAAAATTTGATATAAATATAAATATTTATTCCGTCAAACCATATTGATTCAATAGATGAAGGAGAAAGGAAAGATTGATTTCTCTTTCAGCTTTCTAGATTGTAAATAGGCATAGATAAGTCTGTTTTAGAACAAGGCACTTATTCTAGTACACGAACTGTCATTTCAGCTGTAGATAGTGATAGCATCTTTTATAAGTGTTTCTGGTGAAATGCACAAGATTGCTTTAGAATCATCACTTCGTACAGTTGTTCAGAATAGAATGTAGTAGTATAATGCACTTCTTAAAGTTAATAATTATCTCTAAGAATAACAGAGATTGCAGTTTCCTCGAAGAGAGTATTAGAGTGTCAGTTTGCCCGGGAACGGCTCTGCGTCGTTAGAATCTACATTCGAGCATTTTTACATTTCAGAGATTTTAATTAATAATAATACATTTCAATTGACATTACAAACACGGGTTACCATTACTTGATACTTGATACATCGGGTTCTTAGTCTAATCTCGGGAATCACAAGCTTACCTCAGATCTAGACACCCCGCAATTCCATGTTTGAAAATTTGGTCACACCAGCATCTCACGTCTCTTCATCAGGCTGGTTGCAGGAAAAAGTGCGGGCTTACCAGATTCTGATGAAATATTATCATATGCAAATTCGGCGTTGGCGCGAAAGCGGGTCACATGTCTCCTCCTATCCAATGGTCTTCCGAGCTTTGTCTGATGAAATCTTTCTAAGAATCCACGTCATCTGTCACTTATTCAGTTCCAGTTTCGATGTTAAGTTTTAAGTCCTAGTCTCCGTTTGCGGTTGTGAAGTCAATTTCTTTTAATGTTGTTTCCTCTTCTTGCGGCATGTTTTGGTAAATGAATAATGGTGGTTAGCGTTATGCCACAATGTATTGTACTCGTAATAGGGGCAATTTTGTATGGGTTGTCAGTTATATTGACAATTTGAGGACAGGTCAAAAGACATTGGTTCCGGATCACACAAACTCCCAAGAAGTATAATGTTAGTATGAGCACAGTCTCTGGCCAACTGTACTAATGTGGTGTGCTAATCAATTAGCCAAGTGAAGTAGTACAACAGTGTGACGAGGGAAAGGAGAGATCTTATCCTATGCCTAGAACAGAGGTAGAAAACTCATGCAGTCTTTGACAAAATTAGACAGCCCTAATTTTTTTGTTGAGATTACTACTTGTTTTACACCCACAACTTAAAAGTTTGTAACACAACACAGAGGGAGGGAGAGCCTGTCAAAGCGCTGCAAGTGACCTAATAGAGAAGATATAAGTAGAACTATGGAAATAGACCTAGACAGGAACAGGAGAACATAGCTATCTAGGAAATAGGGACAGAAGCACGAGTGAGAACTATAAATAGTTCTCCGACTGGACGCACTCGTGTCCAAACAGGGGACACTGTAAGACGTGAGCTGGAGTTGCCCAGAATAGAGTGGGAAACCCGCATCACGAGAAGTGCCCACGAAACACCAGTAACTCGAACCAGTTGACCAGTTACTAACTGCGTGCTGGAACTCCGAGCACGCAAACTAGCTGATGCACGAAGAGTCAACTGCTCGTGGCTGGACACGCCACGAAGATCGCCAGACCGCGACTCGACAGCGTAGGGGACAGACTGATGTATTCGCTGTGAATACTTTGTTGCTTACAAAGGACAATAGCAATAGTTGTGACTTAGACTTAGCTTCGATAGATATTACCATCGATATCACCTTTCACATAACATCATCACGATATACCATGATGTGTATTACCTATGTGGTTATCCGCTCGCAGAGCTACTGTACAACTAGCTAATAAAATTGTATTATAATTATATCCTTTTGTACGACGTACGAGTTCTCATTTCGTGTGGTACAAAAGAGGAATCCTTCTATGCCTGTCAAAGTTAAGTTGTTGACATATGTCTGCATGTATGTATGTATGTATGTATGTATGTATGTATGTATGTATGTATGTATGTATGTATGTATGTATGTATGTATGTATGTATGTATGTATGTATGTATGTATGTATGTATGTATGTATGTATGTATGTATGTATGTATGTATGTGTGTGTGTGTGTGTAGTTAGTTAGTTAGTCGACATATCATCCGCATTGGTTAGCTCTGTCTGTCTGTCTGTCTGTGTGTCTGTATGTCTGTGTGTCTGTCTGTCTGTCTGTCTGTCTGTCTGTCTGCTTCCCTCCCTCTCTCCCTCCCTTCTGTCTGTCTGTCTGTCTGTCTGTCTATCCATCTATCAATGGATTGATCGATTGATTTTATCGATCTGTTTGTCGGTAGGTCGGTCTGTCTGTCTGATTTAACGTCTGTCCACCGCCCCCACCCCCATCCCGTCCTCCCATCTGTCTTTCTTCCTGTCTGCTTGCTTATCTGTCTGTCTGAATTGTTTATCTCCCTATGCGTCAATATTTCTCTCTGTCTATTCTTCTACGGTTTCTACTTCTGAATGCTGTTGTTGCACACAGTGAACAACTGGGGTTAAAATTAAATTATAAAAAGACACAGATTATGGTCGTCACTAGGAAGAACGAAGTGCCACAATGTAATATACAAGTAAATGGGAATACTCTTCAACAAGTGAATCGGTACAATTATCTCGGAACAGTCATAACAGCTGATGGGAGATGCCTTGAAGAGATAAGAACAAGAATCGCCATGGCGAAAGAAGGTTTTACCAAGATGAAAAACATACTGACCAATAAAAAGATGTCAATTGAAACGAGAAAAAGAGTGTTGAGGTGCTACATAGAGCCTGTTCTTTTGTATGGATGTGAAACTTGGACAATGAGCAGTCAAGCTGAAAAACATCTGATGTCTGCAGAAATGTGGTTTCTGAGGAGAATGCGAAAGAATACCATGGACAGACAGAAAAACCAATAACCATGTACTACAGGAGACAAATGAAAATCGTAAATTAAATAGAGAAATTAGACGTAGACAGTCAAAATTTTTTGGACATGTTATGAGAAGAAATGAATTGGAGAACTTGGTTACATCTGGCAAGATCGAAGGGAACAGTCCAAGGAGAAGACAGAGAAGTAAATACCTGGATGGCTTGGCCACATGGCACATGGAACACTGAGCTGATCCAAGACTCTGGTGATCGAGTGAAATGGCGAGTCATGAACGCCCACGCTTACCGGCGTGGCACATTAATGATTGATTCTTCTACGTAAAATTATCTTATATATAAATAAGGATCGTATGTCTGTCTGTCTGTATCTATGTATGTCCTTTGTGCGCTCGCGAACGGCCCATCCGATTGAGATGAAATTTTCTACACGCCTTCCTTTCAGTCCAGAGCTGTCAACTGTCATAGTTTTTTTAGTGTGAAATCGCCTGCTTACTCAGTATTATTTCATTTTTCATTTTTCATTATAATTGTATATATTTCAGGGGACCTAACTCCGTAAAAGTTATTTCAAGGGGCATAACTTTTCTGTATAACTTATAGTCATATTGTGGCATCGTTTTCAAAGATTTATAAACTCTGTGTCCATAGTTATGTACCGGCATATGAGTTATAATAAATAATGATACAAACTGTAAGGCATTTTCAAAGTTTTCATAAAAATAATGCACAATGCATAACATTGTAACTCATCTTTATTTGCTTAAGAAGTTACTGTAGTCATGCAGGTGATTAGCAAGCGTTTTCATTAAAAATAATGGATGGTGTGTGGAAGGACATTCTTTTAAGTTACTTTTTTTGTTGTATGAATTTAATGAGAACTTATATGACTACTTATATGAATTAAATGAGATGCTCCCCACCAGGGACTGGGCGAAGCCGGACAGGGTCAGGCAGACAGATAGACAGACAGACAGACAGACAGAACAGACAGACAGACAGACAGACAGACAGATAGTCGGTAACGGGAACGGGAACTTATATGACTACTTATATGAATTAAATGAGATGCTCCACACCAGGAGCTGGGCAATGCCGGGCCGGGTCAGACAGACAGACAGACAGACAGACAGACAGACAGACAGACAGACAGACAGACAGACAGACAGACAGACAGTCGGTAACGGGAACGAGAACTTATATGACTACTTATATGAATTAAATGAGATGCTCCCCACCAGTGACTGGGCGAAGCCGGGCAGGGTCAGCTAGTATCTTATATATAAATAAGGATCGTATGTCTGTATCTATGTATGTCCTTTGTGCGCTCGCGAACGGCCCATCCGATTGAGATGAAATTTTCTACACGCCTTCCTTTCAGTCCAGAGCTGTCAACTGTCATAGTTTTTTAGTGTGAAATCGCCTGCTTACTCAGTATTATTTCATTTTTCATTTTTCATCATAATTTCATATATTTCAGGGGACCTAACTCCGTAAAAGTTATTTCAAGGGGCATAACTTTTCTGTATAACTTATAGTCATATTGTGGCATCGTTTTCAAAGATTTATAAACTCTGTGTCCATAGTTATGTACCGGCATATGAGTTATAATAAATAATGATACAAACTGTAAGGCATTTTCAAAGTTTTCATAAAAATAATGCACAATGCATAACATTGTAACTCATCTTTATTTGCTTAAGAAGTTACTGTAGTCATGCAGGTGATTAGCAAGCGTTTTCATTAAAAATAATGGATGGTGTGTGGAAGGACATTCTTTTAAGTTACTTTTTTTGTTGTATGAATTTAATGAGAACTTATATGACTACTTATATGAATTAAATGAGATGCTCCCCACCAGGGACTGGGCGAAGCCGGACAGGGTCAGGCAGACAGATAGACAGACAGACAGACAGACAGACAGACAGACAGACAGACAGACAGACAGACAGACAGACAGACAGACAGACAGACAGACAGACAGACAGACAGACAGACAGACAGTCGGTAACGGGAACTTATATGACTACTTATATGAATTAAATGAGACGCTCCACACCAGGAGCTGGGCAATGCCGGGCCGGGTCAGACAGACAGACAGACAGACAGACAGACAGACAGACAGACAGACAGACAGACAGACAGACAGACAGACAGACAGACAGACAGACAGACAGACAGTCGGTAACGGGAACGAGAACTTATATGACTACTTATGTGAATTAAATGAGATGCTCCCCACCAGGGACTGGGCGAAGCCGGACAGGGTCAGGCAGACAGATAGACAGACAGACAGACAGACAGACAGACAGACAGACAGACAGACAGACAGATAGTCGGTAACGGGAACGGGAACTTATATGACTACTTATATGAATTAAATGAGATGCTCCACACCAGGAGCTGGGCAATGCCGGGCCGGGTCAGATAGACAAACAGACAGACAGACAGACAGACAGACAGACAGACAGACAGACAGACAGACAGACAGACAGACAGACAGTCGGTAACGGGAACGAGAACTTATATGACTACTTATATGAATTAAATGAGATGCTCCCCACCAGTGACTGGGCGAAGCCGGGCAGGGTCAGCTAGTAAAATATAAAATTTACAACATGCGTAAACATCTCAACACTATCTGTTGTGCCTGACATATTACTAAACACATGACATTATATATAACAATATAAACCACAGTTAATATTCACCGAGAGTAAACCAAGGCATAAGATAACTGATATCGTCTTCATGGTCTCAGCAGCGAACTATACACACGAATCAACCTGTGCAGTAATCTATCTATCGGTTCACGTCGGTTCTCGTACACAGCTATATACTTTTGTAGCTGAACATCGTTTCATAAATCATGCTTATTACAGAATGAATATAATACAGTATTCGAAATTTCTCGTGTGGCAGCCTTTGATAGACGCGGCCGTATATCATTTTGATTTATAGTCATATTGTCCTTTTTTCTACGATATTTCCTTTTGATGTTGTTGTCACTTATTCATACATCACAGAGTGAGGACAACTACTCTGTTCATTCGGCTGTCGGAATAAAATAGTTTCGGTGTTTTTATTTGTTAAAGGGAGTGTATAAACAAGAATACAGATGGCCACCTTTCACACCATACAACGTTGGTACTGTAATATGTTTAAACCAATCGGCACTAGATGGTTGATGTGGGTACTATCAAGCCGGCAGCTTTTACTTTCCATGACATTTCCTGAAACATATTTTATAAATCGTTCACTGGGTATCTAAATCAATGGAAGAAAATACCCGCCTCGAGGCGGACTAAAACGCGGGACCACATGACTGGGAAGCTATAGTCTGTCAAGAAATGAATGCCTTATTCACGATCAATTATTTTGAAAACTGTCTGTTGCATAGTTATGACATTTTTCCTGTCGTCTTATATTTACCACCACCCAAGAAATATTTCTTTGATAGGTCCAAAAGCAACTTAAATTATGGAAAGCGGCGACCTTTCTTTGATGTTTTGGTGAAAAACTAGTGATTTCTCGCTAACAAACATTGTTTACAGTAATGCCCATTCCACTACCTGAGGCTCTTGTCATAAGGCCAATCCCATATCCCACGAGATAATTTATTATTACACGCTAATGTTCCCGTGTGAAGACGTAATACATTTAATAATGTGCACTTCATCTCTGACCAGTAAATTATATACCGCATATAAACAAACTTTGAAATCTTCTGTACGATCTCCAGAACAAATTTTTTGTTGTTGTTGGGTGGACATAATGATAAGGTTATTGTGGTATGTTGGGAATTAGGAAGCAGTACCCACCTTGGCCTACCCCACAATGAAGTTAAGCTAAGAGGATGTGACTAATTTCGTTTGGAGGGGATGGGTCCTTGGAAGCCAAAGTGCCCCATATTAGCTCTGGAAATCATGGAGTTTCCCCGGAATGTTAATGACTTCCCTCCAAAACTTTCCTTCCCGAAAAGAGATTCTTATTTAGCTCGTGAACCCCCACCTGTATTCATTTTCCCTTTCAGGTGAAATGAGTACAAGGAAATTTATATAATTTAAAATCTCTTCTCTGAGTAATCTGGAACCAGGGAGCTTACAATAGAACAGGCCGTTGCTGTCTATTAGTGTTTACCCAGCCACCTTGCGTTCCAAATTCTACAAAATATGTGAAGTAATTAAATTAACTACACATATAAAAAGTTTTGTCACATCACAATGTACTCAACAAGACAAGGAAGGACAAGTAAAATATGTTTATTAAATAAGCGCTGTGGAATTAAAGCCAGTAAAGCAAATATGAACACATGAAATACAATCATTAGTCACGAGATAATGTTCATAAGTTCACAATGGAACATGGAACTCTCAGTAGATCTACTGTTGATTCAGTCATTTTGCTACTCTGCCTATCGACTGTTCTTCCTAACTTGTTTTTGAGCTACACTAGATTGTAATGGTGAATCTCCTTGGAATAAGCGAAAACGTTTGTAAACCTAAAAAGTCTCTACACACAATAAGACTTAAAGATGTTACTTCACTGATGAAATGCTGAAAAGATCGCTGCCATATTTCTAAGTTAATCTGCAGAATCTTGGTAATGATCTACAGTATCTTTGTGATAATATGCAGGTCTTTGAGAAAATATACATAATCATTGGGGTAATCTGCAGGTCCAGGTAACAATATACAGAATCATGTGATAATCTGCAGGTCCTGGTAATACTTTACAGATCCCTTGGTGATAATCTGCATTATCTTGATAATGATCTACAGATCTTATGAAAATAATCTGTAGTAATGTTGATAATGATCTACAGATCTTGTGATAATAATATGTAGTAATGTTGGTAATGATCTACAGATCTTGTGATAATAATCTGCATTAATGTTGGTAATGATCTACAGATCCCAGTGATAATAATCTGCAGAATCTTGGTAATGATCTACAGATCTTGTGATAATCTGCAGATCCCAGTGATCATAATCTGCAAGCACCGTCTTCCTTACCTGAGGTGAATAAACATGGTGATCCTATTTACATCTGTTCAACGGAATGATAATTCTCCAGTTGACTAGAATGAAAAGGGCTACAGACAGGAGTTACAGGAGGTAGCAGATTCAGGAAGTACCTACAAGTCAAGAGCTACAGTGTCTCTTCTTTGTACTGGTATCAGACATCAGCAATTTATCTGGCAAGCTACCTCTTCTTCTGCTCTTCGACATAGTGATCTGTTTGCTGATGTTCTCACAGAGGACACAGACACAGTGAATGACAAGGCTAGTAGATGAGTGATGGAGAGTTAATGATGGAATGCACCCAGCATATCTAATCCTAAATAGTATTGGAACAGGACAGGATGATTGTTCATCTTATTCATAATAACTCATGTTACCAATCAGTGCTGCCTCAATTGTTTTAGTCTGCCTGGTTACTTTTCCTGTTTATTCCTTCTCACCTCTTCTGTTCTTACATTTACTTACTTCTTCTAACACTGGGGTGATATTTCCCATGCCAGTTAGAAGTGATTATGCATGAAAGCATACTATGTGTCCTCCTTTACTTACTCTGTCAAACAGGGAGGTTCTTTCATAAAATTACATTCCACAGGTTGAATTAAAGTAACAATGTAAAGAAGCATACAATGAATATTTTCACTCTTAATGATTAACATGTGATTGGTATGAATGTTGAGGTATAGGTGAAGCATTCATTGTGAGAATTCACACTGCCTCTCATTCATTAACACAACATATATACAGAGTGATAGAAAGATGAGATGACAACCGTGCACTCATTCTCTCATTCCAACACCAATCTTCTCTTTATTCGTTCACTTGAGTGCTTGAACTGGGCTGTTAGCTTGACTGTGGTTCGATCAGAGTGCTAGATACAGAGTTGATCAGTTCACAAATGTGTTCGAATAAATCTCAGCCGCATAAAACACTGGACCCGTCAATGATTGCCTAAGCAGTTACATAACACAATCTTTCTTCACACCACGGACATATAAAGATAAGAGGAAGAGCACTTTCATTCCTCCTTCTCTCATTCACGTGTGTTGAAGATTCGCCGTGGATTATGTGATAGCACGAAGATGAGAGATGAGAGAGAGAGAGGGGGGGGGGAGGAGAGATGAAGGAGAGAGAGGGAGAAAGAAAAGGATAAAGAATAATTAGTTGATAGATAAAGATTGTCCGTCTTCCGGTCGTGGAGATAACCACTGATGTGCGATTACCCTTGGTTTCATCTACCAACCTCACAAGTATACAGGTATGCAGGTCACGAATACAACACTACCCTAACCGACAATAGTACAGGCACTCAAAAGAATAGGCTAACACTGAACCAAGTTTATGTGCTTCTCAAAAGAAATTACAAAGTATCGTGCTTCGCAAAATAAATTACAAGGTATCGTGAGAAAACAATTCTAATTATTAAAACTAAGAATTGCAATTAAACCAATAGCTAGTCACATATCAATCAGGGGAATATAATAAAAAGAGTACGAAAATCTGACAAGAAAGTATATCAATCTAATAAGAAAGCACACCCAAACTACCACCGTGAAATACCGCCCACTAGTTTTACCCAGGCAATCGATCAAGCAACAATCTGAAAATTGAACACTACCACCGTGAAATACCGCCCACTAGTTTTTTACCCAGGCAATCGATCAAGCAACAATCTGAAAATTGAACAAAAAGACACCCATGACTATGTGAACAGCATCATCGGGTGTCATCAACCTACTGCTCACCCTCGTCTTCTGCTACGTGTATTGACATCGGGTCAGTGATATTCCATCACTGCCTGGGCGGTCATACACCATCAACCAGTGTCCCCTGATGCCAACATCAACCCATAACACCCCTAACACTGCACCATGTGTCATATTCAGGTGATATTAATACAATACCCACGCCGACACTGATAGTCTTCCCACAGCGGACAGACACATATAATTCGGCAGTGGGACAACCCTAGACAACAACTCCTGATCCGCTTGCCCACACAGGCCAGGTCTCCCTGCACCAGACATATAACACAACAGCATTATAACTGGACGCCACATTTTAACAGCTACATCAGGCAACCCCCAACAACAACATTTCTGTCTCCGAGGCTGACAACACAATACACCAGTGACATGTACTAGCGCCATGTCTCATTGTCATTGGCGCCATCGTTGTCCTCAATAGCATGTATTAATATTATATATCCACCCTCGACAACATAAATTACCCTTGTCATTAACAACACATCATAAACATAGCAACTGATCAATAACTTGTATCCCTTAATGACTCCAACTCCCCTAATGCACCGTCTATATGTAACCTAAGCCATGAACCCTTACGCCCCATCATCACTGCGTATATTATAGCCATTATCAATAACAACATAAATATACATCATTAACAATATCATTGCAGCTTGGTACCCCAACAGTAATTATAAGACAACAAGATGGGACACAGGTACTGCCCACCAATCACATATACGAAATGCCCCGTCACAGCAAAATCCCTACAATCATTGTAATCTTTTGCAGTACATCAGTTCACTCATGGTACACATTTTTCTCCATGTTTAGCCTTGTTTATGTTTACAACATTCATTTCACAATGTTTATTTTTCTTCCTATGTAAATGTATAATGCTCTTGATGAACGAAAGACGAGTGATTGGAAGGGCCGAATGTAAGACGGGCCTGCGCGCCCAATTTGTGACCCTAATAAAGTTGATTTGATTTGATTTGATTTGATTAACCATTATTATGACAACATAGATTAATATCACGCCTAACAACACCCTAGTCATGATAATTGATCAACGTGCATCTTCACCCATCCCCGCAGTATAGTTTGTCGTCTTTATTAGCCAATCTTCTTCAATATTCAGCTCTTGAAGTATGGACGCACGTTTCCTTTTCTTTACCCAAGATATTCTTACAATCCGTCTGTAACGTTTATATCCAAAGGCATTCCTGCCCCCTTTAGCTCACTTAGTGCGCGCCCGGTTGTATTTAATCACCGCTGTCTATTCCCCTATCTCGCCTTATAGTATTAAAGCCATTTAAGCCTTTTACCCCCGATTCTCCATGAAGGTCCGAACCCGCGACTTTTAGGTTGTACTGCTAACCAGTTGTATGCTCTATTTTCTCCGCCGCAGTCTTACCCCGATTCAACTCTATCTGGCCAACAACAATACAAGCACATTCCTTCATCTGCAGTCTTGCTCCAAGCGCTGTCCATTCATCCGCTGAAGTCACCTGGCCTCATTGTTTGGTTTGACCTAGTGGTCGCGTCTCGTACCCGCACTACACCTGCCCTGTCGTGTTTACATTTCTATAAGAAATCAATCGGGGACTTTTGAGGCCACTAATAACGTTCGCACATAATTACCACTAGTATGGTTTCGGCGCTTATATTCCTACTTCGTAATTAGCCACTGCGAATTTTGGTTGATTAGTTACGTATTCTTTACCTCCTTATAGAACGTCGCAGTCAACCCCGCTATCGGCCAATTGTAGTTTGCCAATACTCCTGGTTTAGACTGCTATTATAGTTAGCTAGCTAGTTACGGGCACCGTTACAGGACGTCGCAGTCAAGCCTAGCTTATACTGACTGCTCATGGTTCCTCGGTAAATTATCCACGGTAGTTTGCCATTGCTTTCTAAACCTAAGTTACCATTACCCACGCCCGACTACAGACTAACAGGTTTCTAATTAACCTTAACCAACTTACGTAAAAGTCCTGTCCAGTGGATACTTGCTCGCCTGCCTACAGGTATTTTGGTCTGATCACCGCCCGTCTAAGAGTGATTTCGCCACTTTCCAATAAAGTCAGGCTCCTTCCAATTTTGTTTGACGCAGTACTATGAATGATCCCATCAAATGTGTGTCCTCTTAGCCCACTTTAGTCTTGTATGACTTTCACTAATGATTGTAATTGACAGTGGATCCCTCGTCGCAATCAATAGTTTCTTTTGGGCGGCTCTTTCTTCCAACACTTAAGTCCGTGTTTCCCTCTGGTCCTTAGGTATATCTGCCCGATCAGAGTTCCCACAGCCTTCTTGGTCTCAACAGCCCTTGAGTATCTGCACTCAGCCGTCTAAAACCTGCATATCTTTTCAACTGCTTCCTGTACTGCGAATATATATGCCGCTTAATTTGGCGGTTCTTTCTGGCATCACGTGACGTCGCTCCCACTTGGCGTGAAGGGCTACCCAATCAGAATTTAGCTATACCGCATAATTAATTCACCTTAATCCGCTTTATTCTAGATCCCTTGATACCACTAGGTTATAGTTTGAGGTTAAGGACCTATTTTCTCGCCGTTGACTGTTCCGGGTCATGGCGGGGCGTGTCCGTCCCCATATATCTATAGCCTCTGTTGTATTTCTTGTCCACCTGACAGTTCCCGACAAAGCCTATGCTAAGTTCAGCTTCATGTTACTTGAATTTCTCATTTCAATAACAACGAGAGGTAAACTGACGGTTAGTGGGCCCTGTCCCAGTCAGTGCCCAGCCACTCACTATTTTTGAACTTATACTGGTCTGTGAACTTTCTGTTTCAAAATTACTCCAGTCAATGTCCTCCGGTAAACTTAGGCTGTTTGTGAAGGCCATTTCCCAAACCGTCTCATTTAAAACTAAGGCTACGGTCAGCACAGAAATCATAGCTTGTCCTTTACTAAACCTGCCCTGAACGCAGTCAGAAAGCTAATGGGATTTAGATCTTAGAATAGCGATTTGGGCTTAAATGAGCCTCTTCTCACAGCTTAAGACATAGTGTTTGTACAGCACTTCTCTCTGGAAACAAATGATAGATGGAGTCAGATATTTTCTAGACCAGTGATGGCGGAATGTAGCCAATGCTGGGACAGGGTGGAAGTTGGCGGCTATCTTCAAATAGAAGAATATATATTCATTAGTGCCGGAACCTTCATACACACACTCACATACACAAAGATTTACCTGACTCAAAAGTCAGATACTTTTCTGATACACAGAGGCAATCCAACTGAATCAGACAAGGGACATACAGATCCTGAGAACTCCTCATGAAACAACACCCGGCCTTCTTGACGGTCGGTCTGCATGTGCCAAATCAAAGCGTTCTTCGTCCCAACAGCTTCTGCGGCGACGCGATTCTTCTAGGTTAACCAATGGGTTTTGTTGGATTCGAACACCTGACCTGTCTATCATTGGGTGACATGGCTATTATTAGCGCTGATGCCATATTCTTCACATTCAGATGCTCTCTTGTGCGAACAATTTTGTAGATAACTGTGTTTGAAGTAGTGATGTGCAGAAGTGAAACGAAGTGAGGGCGCAATATGTGACAGTTATATGCTAAATCTCATCATTTTCCCCCAGTTGGTTACTGGGATATGGAATTTTATATTGGGTCAGACAAAAGTAAACAGACTATAGCTAACTAACTACTGTGTCATCTTGAGTCTCGTACGAACTGGTAATTCATGAGTAATGAGGGAAGTGGCTTAAAGGTAAGGCGTCGCCTTTAATTCCCGCACAGCTGGTTCAGTTTTTTCTACAAAATGAAATAGTGATATAATCTTAAATCAGATCAAAGTAGATGAGAAGTCTATCCTGGTCAGATAAGGGCAATTAACTTGAAGGGTTCTCGTACATATTAGCAATCTATGGGTAGCTGAAAATCGTACAGAGCAGGACATGACGGTGGTTTTCAAACTAAATTTAAACTTAAAAAAGACTAACTCAGAGAAAATATTAATGGCCTGTGATATTTGTGTATGTACACACATTTTTGCCGGCTTCCTGGCCTAGAGGTTAGTGACTTTTCTCCGTAATCTCGTATACTCTCGTAGGTAATGTGACGACGGTGAGAATCGCGTCCATAACTTACGGGGTATGTGAGCCGGCCGCTCAGAAAGAAATGGCAAACTACTAAGCGTAATCTTGCCAAGAAATCAACAATCAGCTGAAAGATGCTGATGTTGACAGCGATGTCCTGTAAAGGATATGCAAAACATTTAAAAAACACACATTTTTACCCTCTCTCCGGCTACAAAGTTTGTGAACTGTGCTGAGATTCTCCTTGTGCGATCTATAGAAGGTGACAGGAGCTTCTGTGGAGACATCCTTGTTCTATGACAGTGATCCTTGACAAATCACAACTGTTGAGTTCAATGAAAGACTTGTAAGATCTTGGACAGTCGGTGTTATGGGATTGTCACTTCCCATATTGGATTTTATGATGGTGTTTCCACCTTGTCGTGGTGGGGGAACTTGAGTTTCTCAATGGCCCTGAGAGCTATGCCGGCGGTAGCGTAGCTACCAGCAGGGTCTCCCAAGCCGGACAGGCCAAAGGGTAGAGAACAGACAAAGAGAAACACCCTGGTCCTCCAGGTTGGGGGTTGAAGCTTGGGGTTAACATCCCCACCTTTGTAAAAACTATATTGTTACGAAACAGATAAATAAGCCTCGATTTCGGACGGACTTATTTGGACAACGACTTTGGAACGTTAAAGGACTTTTGAGATTTGGAACATGGAATGCACGGACACTATATCGAGCTGGAGCGGCCGAAGAACTAACCCGGGAGCTGGGTGAATATCAAATGGATATAACAGCAATTCAAGAAATACGGTGGCCAGGAGAGGGTACTCTAGAGCAAAATGGAATTATTGTAATATATGGAGGAAACACCCAAAATAAACATGAATTAGGAACAGGATTTGTCATCAAAAAAGAGTTATGGGGGAACGTTTTAAACTTTAAAGCTGTTAATGACAGGATTAGTAAATTACGAATAAAAGGTAAATGGAAAAATATAACGATGGTTAATGTACATGCACCTACTGAAGAGAAAGAAGATGATATTAAAGAAGACTTTTATAATGATCTGGAAGATGTCATAGAAGAAACCCCCAAACAGGACATCCTGATTGTGTTGGGAGACTTCAATGCAAAAATAGGTAGAGAGCAAACTCATAAAAAAGTTGCCGGTATGGAAAGCCTACATACAACTTCAAATGACAATGGATGGAGAGTCATCAACCTAGCAGAAGCCAAAGGACTGCAGATCAGCAGTACCAGACTGCAATGAAAGGATATATATAAACAAACTTGGAAATCATGTGACAAGAGAACCTATAATCAAATAGATCACATTTTAATTAACAACAAAAATGCATCAAACATACAACAAGTTAGAAGTTATAGAGGAGCTGAGTGCCACAGCGACCACTTCCTTGTTGGAGCAAAATTTAAAATAAAACTTAAGAGAGCTTTCTATGCTAAACTACAAAGGTTACACCCAACATATAACAGAGAAAAACTACAAGAAAGTACAGTCAAAGAGAAATTTGCAGATGAAATAAAATGTAAACTTGAAATTCTACAAAACCCGTTGGAGAAAAGCGTTGACCAGACTTGGTTGAACATCAAGAATACAATTCAAACTACCGCAGAAGAATGTCTCGGTGTGTTAACCACGCATAGAAAGAACACATGATTCAATCAACAATGTGAAGAAGCAGTCATTAGGAAAAAGAATGCCAGACATTTATGGTTAAATGACATCAACAACATCCAAAATGAAGAGCAATATAGAAATGAATGTAAAGAGGTTACAAAAATAGTTCGGCAGCAGAAGCGAGAATATATGAGTAATATAATCAAAGATATGGAAACTAATCACCAGAAAAACGAATCCAGAAAGTATTTTTAAAGAACTGAAGTCAATGAAACGAGGGCACCAACACAACACATATGGTTTAAAAGACAAAAACTGGGAATATGATAAATACCAATGAGGAAATGTGTAACACATGGAAAGAATACTTTGTTGAATTACTAAATTGTGAAGCTCCAAGTAACACTTTCCCACAGGAAGAGGTTCTAACGTGTGAACCACAAATTGAAGAACCTGTTTTTGAAGAAATCCTATATGTAATAACACGACTTAAAAACAATAAGGCAACTGGGGCTGATGGAATTGCTGCTGAATTTATAAAGGCAGGCGGCCATGCATTACATCTAAAGCTATACGAACTAATAATAAATATATGGAGGACAGAAGAATTACCCCATGACTGGAAAGAGTCATTATTGATACCTATCTTTAAGAAAGGAGACAAGTTCCAATGTGAAAATTATAGAGGAATATCACTACTGTCCACAAGCTATAAGATACTATCCGCGGTATTACTAAATAGACTAAAACCATATTCAGAAGACATATTAGGTGACTACCAGGCGGGTTTTAGACAAAACAGATCAACAATAGATCAGATATTTATCTTACGACAAATAGCCGAGAAAAATTGGGAATATAAAAGAGATCTCCATAACATTTTTGTGGATTTTAAACAGGCGTATGATAGTGTCCATAGGAATAGTCTATGGAATGCTATGCAGGAATTTGGAAACCAAGGAAGTTAATCAACATGCCCTGACTATGCATGGAAGATACTTATAATATATTAACATATAAAGGCAGGAAATAAGACCCTTTCCAGATAACATCTGGCTTGAAACAGGGTGATGCACTATCGCCGCTCCTTTTCAAATCTGGCTCCTAGAGAAAGTTGTAAGGAAGATAAAGGAGGAATGTTCTATTGGAGGAACATCCAGATTGCTTGGTTATGCAGATATCTATATCTATAAAACAAAGTGTATGTATATATGTATGTATGTATATATGTATGTATGTAAATATGTATGTCCTTTATTTGTTCGCGAACGGCCCATTCCGATTGAGATGAAATTTTCTACACGCCTTCCTTTCATTCCAGAGCTGTCAACTGTCATAGTTTTTTTTTCTTCTTCCTCCTCCTCCCTCCTCCCCCTCCCAAAATACGTACGTAAATATATGATGATGATGATGAAAGAATCCCCGAACCAAAACGCTAGGGAAAGGGAAGAAAAATGACGTGACTACACAGAATCGTCACACGGCAATCATCATCATCAAGTGCCGTGCCGGCTGGCGTAGGCGTTCATGGCTCTCCGTAGATCTCAGTCTTTGGTTTTTTGGATCAACTCTGCTGCTGATATTCCTCCATGCCACGGCAATATCAATAACAATTCATCTTTTATGTGTAAGGAAGTTATCTACAGTCGTGTAGAAGGGAAGAACTAGACGAGTATGAATTCGGAATGGCGAACTCTCTCCTCCTCTCTTCTCCTCCCTCCTCCTCCCTCTACCTCCTCCCTCCACCCTCCTCCTCTTCTTCCTCCCTCTCATCCCTTCCCGACTCCCTCCTCCTTCTCCCTCTTCCTTCTCCCTCTTCCTCTCCATCCTCCTCCATCCTCCTCCCTCCTACTCCCTCCGCCTCCTCCCTCATCTTCCCTCCTCCTCCCTGTCCCTCCTTATCCCTCCTCCTCCTCCTGCCTCCCTCCTCCTCCTCCTGCCTCCTTCTCCCTCATCATCCTCACTCCTTCTTCACCCTTCTTCTCCCTCTTCCCTCTTCCTCCTCCTCCTACCTCCTCCCTCCTCCTCCCTCTACCTCCTCCTCCTCCCTCCACCCTCCCTTCTCCTCCTCTTCCTCCTCCCTTTCCTTCCTCCTCCTCCCTCTACCTCCTCCTCCCCGTACCTCTTTCTCCTCCCTCCTCCTCCTCTTCCACCTCCCTTTCCTTCCTCCCCTCCTCATTCTCCCTCCTTCCTCCTCCTTCCTTCTACTCCCTCTGCTCCTCTCCTCCTCCTAACCCCATCCTCATCCTTCTCCTCCTCCCTCCTTCTCCTCCTCTCCCCTCCTCCTCCTAAGTACCCTCTTCCTCTTCCCCTCCTCCCTCTCCCTCCTCCATCCTCCTCCTCCCTCTTCCTCCTTCCTCCTCCTCCCTCTTCCTCCCTCTCCCTCCTCGCATCCTCTTCCTCCCTCTTCCTCCTCCTTCTTCCTCCTCCTTCATTCTCCTCCCCGTCCTCCTCCCTCTTCCTCCTCCTCCTACCATCCTCCTCCTCTCTCCTCCTCCCTCCTCCCTTTTCCTCTCTCCTCCTCACTCTACATCCTCCCTCCTCCTCTCCACTCTTCCTCGCTACCCTCTTCCTCTTCCCCTCCTCCCTATCCCTCCTCCTCCCTTCACATTCCTCCTCCTCCCTCTTCCTCCTCCTCCCTCCTCCTCATCCCTCCTTCTCTTCCTCCCTCCTCCTTCCTCCTCCTCTCCCTCTCCTCCTCCTCACTTCCTCCTCCTCCTCCCTCTACCTCCTCCCTCCTCCTCCCTTCACATTCCTCCTCCTCCCTCTTCCTCCTCCTCATCACTCCTCCTCCCTTCTCCTCCTCCCTCCTCCTACCTCTACCTCCTCCTCCCTTCACATTCCTCCTCCTGCCTCTTCCTCCTCCTCCCTCCTCCTCCTCATCCCTCCTTCTCCCTCCTCCTCCTTCTTCCTCCCTCCTCCTCCTTCCTCCTCCTCCCTCTCCTCCTCCTCCTCCTCACTCCTCCTCCTCCCTCCTCCTCCCTCTACCTCCTCCCTCCTCCTCCCTTCACATTCCTCCTCCTCCCTCTTCCTCCTCCTCTCTCCTCCTCCCTCCCTCCTCCTCTCTCCTCCTCCTCTCCTCCTCCTCCCTCCTCCTCCCTCCACCTCCTTCTTCCTCCCTCCTCCCTCCTCCCCTCCTCCCTCTCCGCCTCCTCCCTCCTCCTCCTCCCTCTACCTCCTCCTCCTCCCTCTACCTCCTCCTCCTCCCTCTACCTCCTCCCTCCTCCTCCTTCACATTCCTCCTCCTCCCTCTTCCTCCTCCTCCTCCTCTCTCCGCCTCCCTCCTCCTCCTCCTCCCTCTACCTCCTCCCTCCTCCCTCCTCCTCCCTTCACATTCTCCTCCTCCCTCCTCCTCCCCTCCTTCTCCTCCTTCTCCCTCCTTCTCCCTCTTCCTCCTCCCTCTTCCTTCTCCCTCCGCCTCCTCCCTCCTCCTACTCTCTCCTCCTCCTCCCTCCTCCTCCCTCTCCTCCTCCTGCTCCCTTCTCCTCCTGCGTTCTCCTTCTCCCTCCTCCTCCCTCTTCCTCCTCCCTCCTCCTCGCCTCCTCCTCCACACTACTCCCACTCCTCCTCCTCCTAATCCCTCCTCCTCCCTCCTATTCCTCCCTACTCCTCCTGTCTCCTCCCTCCTCCTCCCTCCTCTTCCCTCCTCCACCTCCCTCTTCCTCCTCCCGCCTCCATTTACCCATGACAGACAGACAGTCAGACAGATAGTCGGGAACGGGATCTTATATGACTACTTATATAATTTAAATGAGATGCTCTCCACCATGGGCTGGGCCGGGTCAGACAGACAGACAGATAGATAGATAGACAGACAGACAGACAGACAGACAGACAGACAGACAGACAGACAGACAGACAGACAGACAGACAGACAGACAGACAGACAGTCGGGAACGGGAACTTATATGACTACTTATATGAATTAAATGAGATTCTCCCCACCAGGAGTTGGGCGATGCCGGGCCGGGTCAGACAGACAGACAGATAGATAGTCGGAACGGGAACTTATATGACTACTTATATGAATTAAATGAGATTCTCCCCATCAGGGTCTGGGCGAAGACGGGCCGGGTCAGACAGACAGACAGACAGATAGACAGACAGACAGACAGATAGTCGGTAACGGGAACGAGAACTTATATGACTACTTATATGAATTAAATGAGATGCTCCCCACCAGGGTCTGGGCGAAGCCGGGCCGGGTCAGCTAGTTATAGATATTATAGGGGAAAATAAACAAAAGACATTAATAATATTGACTCACTTAAAGGAAAAGGCTCAACAAATGGGGCTGGTTATCAACCAAGATAAGACAGAATATATGGTAATTTCAAGAGCAGGAACTGCTAAAATCTCTGGTCACATACAACAAATTTGAAATAGATAATATGACCATTAAAAGAACGGAAACATACAAATACCTGGGTACAATCTTCAACTGCTCCAACATAATAAGGGATAAAATACAAGCTAGAATCAACTCTGGAAATAAGATATACTATGCACTACAACACCTGCTAAAATCAAATGTGCTATCTCGTAACACCAAGATCACAATTTACAAAACACTGATCAGACCAGTTGTGCTGTATGGCTCTGAAACCTGGAGTACAACTAAAGGAGACGAAGCCCTGTTACAAACCTTTGAGAACAAAGTCTTAAGACGTTTCTTTGGGCCCATTAGGGATACACAAGTTATTTGACCTATGCTGGTTTAATATAAATTATGAGACCTATGAAGGATATCTCAAAGGTTTGATAGCGAATTATGTCCATATTCCATAGTTGTTTGGTTCATGTGTATGATAGACACGACCAATGAAGACACTTTTTTTGGAGTGTCTAGTTGGTCGTGCGCGAAGTACACTTGTTCCTGCAGCGAGGCGCCGTCGTCATTTGGAGGCGACAGGTTCGATCCCGGTTCGGTAACTATTATAGCTTTCAAATTTTATGTTGTCTAGTGCGTCTTCTAATCTCTATTTCCTTCTTCTTCTTCTGTGAGCGCCAAATAATACTATGTGTGTCTATTTATGTAATCGTCTTAGTGGCCTCAACGGTTCTCCCCATTTATTTCTTATGTTTACGTGTACAGCATTAGAACCGACCAATCATTTCTCTTCTTTAAATGTTTGTTCATATATACTCGACAACAGCATTACGGTCTGATGTGTTTGTGTGTTTGTTATTTGACCTATGCTGGTTTAATATAAATTATGAGACCTATGAGTGATATCTCAATGGTTTGATACGAATTCTGTCCGTATTCCATAGTTGTTTGGTTCATGTGTATGATAGACACGACCAATGAAGACACTTTTTTTGGAGTGTCTAGTTGGTCGTGCGTCGAAGTACACTTGTTCCTGCAGCGAGGCGCCGTCGTCATTTGGAGGCGACAGGTTCGATCCCGGTTGGTAACTATTATAGCTTTCAAATTTTATGTTGTCTAGTGCGTCTTCTAATCTCTATTTCCTTCTTCTTCTTCTGTGAGCTGCCAAATAATACTATGTGTGTCCATTTATATTTAGGGTACACACTACACGGACATAATTAGTTCTTACTGATAGCAACAACCATATATGAATTGTGTTTGTTGTTGTTGCTGTTGTTGTTGTTATTGTTGTTATTGTTATTGTTGTTGTTGGTGGTTGTGGTGGTGGTGGTGGTGGTGGTGGTGGTGGTGAATTCTCTAGAAGACTGGATTTCAACGTTCAAGGTTCTGGTCACTAGAGCCCGAAATACGGCTTGCGTCTATAGCAGTGAGGTTTCTGTATAGACTGCTCTCCCTTCCCGGCACTCAAGAAATACCTGGATGACTTGGCCACATGGCATGGTCGAGACAGAGCTCATCCACGACTCGGTGATAGTGTGAGATGGCGAAACATGACAGCCCACGCTTACCGGCATGACAAATGGTGATGATGATGATATACCAGGTTATCATACACAACTAGCACACATGGACTATTTGGGATTAGTCATGTCAACGCCACAGCACACTTGGACTACCTGGTATTAGTAATCTGTCCGTCACAGCACACAAAGACTATCTGGTATTAATAATCTGTCCGTCACAGCACACAAAGACTATCTGGGATTAGTAATCTTTCCGTCACAGCACACAAAGACTATCTGGGATTAGTAATATGTCCGTCACAGCACACAAAGACTATCTGGGATTAGTAATCTGTCCGTCACAGCACACAAGGACTATCTGGGATTAGTAATCTTTCCGTCACAGCACACAAAGACTATCTGGTATTAGTAATCTGTCCGTCACAGCACACAAAAACTATCTGGGATTAGTAATCTGTCCGTCACAGCACACAAAAACTATCTGGGATTAGTAATCTGTCCGTCACAGCACACAAGAACTATCTGGGATTAGTAATCTGTCAGTCACAGCACACAAAAACTATCTGGGATTAGTAATCTTTCCGTCACAGCACACAAGGACTATCTGGGATTAATTTATTTAGTTGTTTCGGGATTAGAGATTTAAATATTGAGCACAACAAACTACTGGCAACGCTGATCGTATTCTGGTATGAACCTAAGGCCTTGTCCACGTCAATGTGGAAGCACTAGACTCGAGTTTCGCTCTCTTTTGAGCTCATCAGTAGTGCATATCCTTGAATGGGCCCGGAAATAAACCCCGGATCACTGTCGTGTGAAGCGTGTGTGTAACCACTAGACCACACGGCACACGGTGGACACGACCAAATTATCACAACAGAATATTACAACGTCACCCATCGTTGGTATTTTTTTAATGTTGCATATCCCTTACAGGACGTTGCAGTCAACACCAGTATTTTCAGCTGCTGTTGATGTACTAGGCAAAATTACGCTCAGTAGTTTGCCATTGCTTTCTGAGCGACCGGCTCACGTACCCCGTAAGTCACCGCCGCGACCAGAACCCTACAGATTCTCGCCGTACGTCACGCCACTCACGAGAGTACACGGGATGACGGAGAAAGACTTTACACTCCTAAGCCAGGTGAGCCGGCTTTTGTAGCTCAAGATTTGCCCGATCGCCGCGACTGGCATCCGTCAATCGATGTGGCCCCGAATGATCAGGTATTCTCACTGGCAAGGCACACCAGGCTGCCTAAAGTCCAGCGAGCAATAATCAAAACTGATTTATTGGTTGTTTCGGGATTTGAGATTTAAATATTGAGCACAACCCACTACTGCAACGCTGATCGTATTCTGGTATGAACCCAAGGCCCATCCACGTCAATGTGGCAGCACGGGGCTTTGTTTCCGGGTCCGATCAAGGATATGCACTACTGACGAGCTCAAACTAGAGCGGAAACTCGAGTCTAATGCTACCACATTGACGTGGATGGGCCTTGGGTTCATACCAGAATACGATCAGCGTTGCCAGTAGTAGGTTGTTCTCAATATCTGGGATTAGTCATGTTTCCATCACAGAACACATGGACTATAAGGGATTAGTCATGTTTCCATCACAGAGCACATGGACTATCAGGGATTAGTCATGTTTCCATCACAGAACACATGGACTATCAGTTATTAATAATGTTTCCTTCACAGCATGACTCAGAAAACATGCCGACGAGGGTGAGGACGGGCTGGCTTCGTGCGGAGTGGCTTGCTTCGCTTCGGACGTCACGGGTGACAAGCATCGCCTGGATCTTTTCTCCGGGGCATGCCGGTGTGCTGGGAAATGAACAGGCGGACAGATTGGCTGGCTCTGCAGAACTTTGTTGAGTATTGATACATGAGAAGGCAGACGTGTTTGCAGGCCTTGTGAGAGCACGTGTACACCTTCGGAGGAGCAAATGGATTACCATGGTCTGGCAAGAATGAGACAGCGAGGAGTTACGAGGGGATCTGGCCGACACTCAACGCTCAGAGGAAAGGCGACACGGACATATAATCAGATTGCTACTGGTACTATTGGTGTTGGAACTCTTCGCTGCTGGCTGCTGAGGATGGGGACGGAGCGCTTATGGGAATGCCCCGAATGCTGTGATGTCGATTCCTAAATCAGTCAATCAATCAATCAATCCTTCACAGCACACATAGGCTATCTGGGATTAGTAATGTTTCCTTAACAATACACATGGATTATCAGGGATTAGTAATGTTTCCTTTACAGCACACATGGGCTGTCTTGGATTAGTCATGTTTTCGTCACAGTACACATACACTATCTGGGGTTAGTAATGTTTCCTTCACAGCACACATGGACTATCTGGGTTTAGTAATGTTTCCTTAACATATTCTAGGTTCTTCGTTGTTAACAGACTCCAACCAAATAACCAGGGGAAATAATGAAATGTTCATCCATTCTTACCCGGTTCTTTAGAATGGGTCCTGTGGAGACACATCATCGACCAGGCCTGACGTTGGGACCCGTTTGTAAAATCGTACAAATTTGTGGATTGTAGAAAGGGATATAGAATTGTATTCTAGAATCGCCAACGAAGAGATACAGAGGCACGAATCCTGTTGTACGATTCGATGTGGCAACTTTGATGTTTTTAGACCACACAAAGAAGGAGAGAGGGGCGCGACAATGTATAAGTATCGAGTAATTAACTCTCCATCAATAATATATACACAATTAATACAAGATACAACTGACTGCAGGAAGATCTCACAAAGGAACAGAGAGCGGCAAGACAATGTATAAGCACCACCCTAAAACTAATATAACGTAATTAATATAAGATAAATGTGATTGCTGAATGATCACACAAAAATCCGCCCTCTTGTGCACAGTCACACGTTTTGGTGTATAACACCACTGCATATTCGTGAGTACTATTTTCGTGTTTTGTTAGTGTTAATTATAATGTATAAGGCAAACCATCTCATAGGACAAAAGGCACCAATACAAAAGAACAAGTACTTATCAATAGTTACTAAGTGTCACCGACCGTTAGGGTGTTTCTATTGAAATAGACAGAAATCCCTATCCAAGAGTTTGCCGACAGTCTCTAGAAATTATGGCTCGTTACAAGAATGTCTAAAGGGATGGTCCCGATAGAAGAGACTGGGATTCACTTGGTAGACAAAGGCAGAAGGTGAAGAACACTCGTGTATGTAGGAAGACCTAACACGAATGTCTAGTTTATCTGTCGGTGATCCTTCGTCAATTGATGGAGCCCCCAGTGTTAAATACTTTCACGCACTCACGCGCTCACCTTGCGTTCAAAATGATCACGAGTGGAGTACGTTGGTGCAAGTATAAAACAATAATACTCTTTAATAGTAAAAGAGATAATGAAAATGGTCGTTCAATTGGTGAACTAAGACAATAAAATTTATGTTACAGGTACAACAAAAAACAAAACAGGTTTCTGATGCTTAGCTAGATGCATATCATCACTCACACCACCCAGACAGTGACACACTCAGACCACATGTAGACACAGAGTCACCTGAGACAATCTGATCTCTGTTAGGAATAGTGCTGGCTTTCGTTTGTATTATGTCTTGGAGTCGACCCTGGCATTCGACAGGTGTACGATGCTCCTCCGGATTCCAGGTTCCGTCTCCACTAGTTGGTGGCTCAAAGTTTCGGTAACCGGACCAGTTAGGCTTCAGGAGTATCAGCAGCGAGGCTCCTTAAATCAAACAAACAGTTGCAGACTCCTTCGTGTCTTGACAATAGCAATGTGTCTGAGTGCTGGTGTTGTGTGTCTGTTGTGTATGTGTCAGATGCAGAATAGGAATAAAACATAGTTCCTATCTGCTATTCTGTATCAAAGCAAAGGGCCAATAGCTCCTATTAGCTTGGCTATACATTGTATGACATGGTGATACAAGGTGAAAAAGGGTCCAGAAGTGGACACATTCTAAGACCACATGGTCCATTGGAGTAGAACATGTAGACAAATCTTTGTTTGAAAAAGGCATTACAAAATGTACATGGTTGTAAAACTTTAAAGCGACTCATATGCAATAATTACTGGTGCATTCCTTAACACCATGGTGAGGAAGTCCTGGGCAGCCAGGATGTTTCCCTAGATAGCTAAGGAAAGGCCAACAATAATTCAACCTAATCCCACATCAGTCATTAGGCATAAAGCAATCAAGTGTCGCCATGAAGTCGTGAGGTATACCCCACATAATATACGAGCTAAAAGATACGAAGAAGGCCAGCAGGCAAGCAAGGGGGCTGAGATATTCCAGGCATTGGGCTTTAGGATGTCTCAGTTATCCCTTGTTCAGTTATTTACTCCCCAAATTCTGATTCCTCACCACATGGTATTTGCTTTGAACTTATGACCGTCAGTGTCGTGTAGTTCGGCATGGCGGTGAATCAGGGTTAAGCAAATTTATGTTTGAATATAAATCGCCTAGTAATATTGCTGGCATGTGAGAATCATGTTCCACATGTCTCTTCTACTTCTGCCCATATGGCATGATCATGTTGTCATATTTTAAACAAAATATACACGTAAATACATTCACAAAATGCATATGAAAATAATCAGTAAGGTTTTACATTATATCTATATATTTTTATCTATAAATATATCTAGGCCTCACATGTTTTCTCTCAACGTCTCTCCTTTCATATACCACTTTTCATAAATATACATGGTCGGGAAAGTTTTGTGTTTTCCCAATATCAGAATATAAATGTGTACACACTCCTTACTATAATCATAATTATTGTGTTATACACTCACCCCCAGTCTTATTGCAGCAATTAAGATCTGTTTTGGTATAATCTACCAAAGATGGAGTTGGATATGGCAGCCCACTTCATGTAAGGTCTGCTTAGCACAGCAGCTATGGTCGTTTTGAACCGGCCGGAAGTCTGTAGTTACCAATTTCCGGTGAAGCAGTACTAATAGCGTATCGCCGTATTCCCGTTGCTAGGGAGTGATGGACATATACTTGGTATTAATGATAAGGGTTGAAGACAGGAGATTTCCCTTGTGACATCATTTGACGATGACGTGAAAATATGTGCTGTCCCAATAGTACAGTGTGTAGTTTTAGTGCAGCAAATGTCTGCGTCGCCAATATGACGACATTATTAGTCCTATAGGCGCTGTACTAAATCCAGAATGTAAATAGGAATTCAGCTAACGTAGTTTTGGTGGTATTCGCATAGTGATCTAGACTCATCCCGTCACATATGCCGCCCCTAGAGAAAAGTATGGCTCAGCGAACTTTTAGGGTAGATGAGCCTAGATCGACTATGGAGTCTCCCCATTGGTTATATCTGAATCCCGTGTTCCCCTCTAGAGAAGGATCTATTAGACTTCTTTCGACTCCGGGGCTGGCTTGGTACTTTCGTATGACCTAGCATTTCTCTAGATACGTTGAGTGAGGATCCCGTCAGAGGTGGGTGTGGAAAGCTAAGAGGTTCTTCCCTCCTCCCTGCTTTCTGAACAACATTTAGAGCTACCAGATGCACCGGTCGTTCTTTTGCTCTGTCATAATATTTGCGGAGCAATTTAATGTGGTAGATTTTCATCTTACCTTTCATGAAGATTTTATATTTGGTGTTGGACACTTTCTCCACTATGGAGAATGGCCCTTGCCACTCAGTCTCCTTATTAGTTCCACTAGATCTTAAGAGTAACACTTTGTCACCTACTGCTAGTGAACGTTTAGAGGAAAAATATTTCCCTCTCTGGAGAGTCTTCCTAGCACTAGGAAGTTGGTTACAGCCAGGTGTTAGAGTTGGGACTTGGATCAGTGTACTCCCTACTATCGTGGGATTGGATGGTTCCCCTAAATAAACATATTTACTTCCCAGTATCATGTCGTAGATAGGGTCAGTCATCACAGCTGCCGATATAGTTCCCTTAACAAATCTAGAGTTAACTAACACTTGGGCTATTGGTAAAGTTAGGGTAGGCGAACTTCTTGTCGCACCCATAACTTCAACCATGTTTTGCGTCAACTGACCAGGTTTTACTAAGTGCGATGCTATTATGGCATCATACGTTAAAGCCGTATCATGCAGACACTCGACCAACTGTCCATTGACTTTGACTACCGCTTGATGTCCTCTCATTTCGGGAGGCGGTGGTAGTGTAGTGGTTTTCTTCCCTATCGAGAAGCAAGCCGCAATCTGGGGTTTTGCTCTCCGCTTGCAGTCTGCCGTACTGTGGGAATTATTATGACAATTCGTGCAGTATGGTTTTCTAGCCCCAGATGTGGTTTGTTTTTTATTATGCTGCTGCTGGGGTTGCCTCTGGTTTGCTGGTATATTGCTAGGGGTTTGTCCCTGATTGGTTGGAGGTGGGTTCTGTTGAGGTTGGGGAGGTTGCGTTGGGACCGAGTCCCCATGGGCAGTCAGATATCTTTCAGCCAAACTATCATTTCCAACAGTGTTTGTGCCCCTTGTTCAACGATGAAAGTTCCCATCGGCTTCGACATACAGTTCCTCAGCTATTCACACAAAACCATCTCCCGCAAGCACGCATAGGAGTGTTCATACTCTCCCAATGTCTCCCATTTACAGAGATAACTCTGCAGACGAGCGGACAATTGTGAGAATGACTCACCCTTCAGGCGTCTTGCGGTTCGGAATTTCCGCTGATAAGCAGCTGAGATTAACTCATATCTCTTCAATAAAGCTGATATCAAACTTTCATAAGAATATTCATGGCCTGGAGGTAGTCCCTGAAAGACTACATACGCTTGTCCCCTCAGTGCCTGAGAAAGCTTCAAGTTCCAGTGTTCCCTAGCCAACCCAAATGACTCAGCTAATTTCTCGAATTTCTGAAGGTAACTATCCAATTGTTCCTGATTTTCCTCGAACGGCATCAAAGGAAAACTCATAGGACCCACATGAGAAGTCGAATGTAGCTGGGTTTCAATGCTGGGTGCCGGAGAGCTGGCGTTAGAACAGGTTGCTGATAGAGCTTGGTTTTCTAGCTCTTTCATCCTCAACTCATGCTGTCGGATTTTTTCGTTTTCCTGTAACCGCCTAAGTTTTTTCTCAGCCTCGATTTTCTTAAGCTCTGTCTCTGCTTCCAGTTTCTTAAGCTCGAGTTCATGCCTACGTATTTTATCTTCCCTGTCTTCTTTCCTTAACTCCCTCTCCATATCATGGACATATTTGGCTGCTTCGGGCCCCGATAACCCCATAGCTACCGCTGCTGCGTGCAAATCTACTGATGAACTCATGACTGAGATTTGACTGAGAGGGTGAGTGATCAGTGGACTACAATTTCTATATCAATATTATACTACTTCCCAATTCAAGTTATACTAATACAATTGCAATAATTTACAAATCTTATTAGTACATACACAAAAATGGTTAGTACAAACAATGATACAAAACACACTTTCACTCTCTCAATCGAATGGAAACAACTAATTACAGAGTTTCCTAAACTACTCTACCCTTTACTGAGATGAGAAAAAAAAATGTGTACCAAGTAACACAATTTATTAGAAATATTTCTAATTAGCTGGATAGATCCCGGACCGAGACCACAGTTGTCACCGACCGTTAGGGTGTTTCTACTGAAATAGACAGAAATCCCTTTCCAAGAGTTTGCCGACAGTCTCTAGAAATTATGGCTCGTTACAAGAATGTCTAAAGGGATGGTCCCGATAGAAGAGACTGGGATTCACTTGGTAGACAAAGGCAGAAGGTGAAGAACACTCGTGTATGTAGGAAGACCTAACACGAATGTCTAGTTTATCTGTCGGTGATCCTTCGTCAATTGATGGAGCCCCCTGTTTTAAATACTTTCACGCACTCACGCGCTCACCTTGCGTTCAAAATGATCACGAGTGGAGTACGTTGGTGCAAGTATAAAACAATAATACTCTTTAATAATAAAAGAGATAATGAAAATGGTCGTTCAATTGGTGAACTAAGACAATAAAATTTATGTTACAGGTACAACAAAAAACACAGGTTTCTGATGCTTAGCTAGATAGCATATCATCACTCACACCACCCAGACAGTGACACACTCAGACCACATGTAGACACAGAGTCACCTGAGACAATCTGATCTCTGTTAGGAATAGTGCTGGCTTTCGTTTGTATTATGTCTTGGAGTCGACCCTGGCATTCGACAGGTGTACGATGCTCCTCCGGATTCCAGGTTCCGTCTCCACTAGTTGGTGGCTCAAAGTTTCGGTAACCGGACCAGTTAGGCTTCAGGAGTATCAGCAGCGAGGCTCCTTAAATCAAACAAACAGTTGCAGACTCCTTCGTGTCTTGACAATAGCAATGTGTCTGAGTGCTGGTGTTGTGTGTCTGTTGTGTATGTGTCAGATGCAGAATAGGAATAAAACATAGTTCCTATCTGCTATTCTGTATCAAAAGCAAAGGGCCAATAGCTCCTATTAGCTTGGCTATACATTGTATGACATGGTGATACAAGGTGAAAAAGGGTCCAGAAGTGGACACATTCTAAGACCACATGGTCCATTGGAGTAGAACATGTAGACAAATCTTTGTTTGAAAAAGGCATTACAAAATGTACATGGTTGTAAAACTTTAAAGCGACTCATATGCAATAATTACTGGTGCATTCCTTAACACCATGGTGAGGAAGTCCTGGGCAGCCAGGATGTTTCCCTAGATAGCTAAGGAAAGGCCAACAATAATTCAACCTAATCCCATATCAGTCATTAGGCATAAAGCAATCAAGTGTCGCCATGAAGTCGTGAGGTATACCCCACATAATATACGAGCTAAAAGATACGAAGAAGGCCAGCAGGCAAGCAAGGGGGCTGAGATATTCCAGGCATTGGGCTTTAGGATGTCTCAGTTATCCCTTGTTCAGTTATTTACTCCCCAAATTCTGATTCCTCACCACATGGTATTTGCTTTGAACTTATGACCGTCAGTGTCGTGTAGTTCGGCATGGCGGTGAATCAGGGGTAAGCAAATTTATGTTTGAATATAAATCGCCTAGTAATATTGCTGGCATGTGAGAATCATGTTCCACATGTCTCTTCTACTTCTGCCCACATGGCAAAGTCATGTTATCATATTTTCAACAAAATATACACGTAAATACATTCACAAAATGCATATGAAAATAATCAGTAAGGTTTATACATTATATCTATATATTTTTATCTATAAATATATCTAGGCCTCACATGTTTTCTCTCAACGTCTCTCCTTTCATATACCACGTTTCATAAATATACATGGTCGGGAAAGTTTTGTGTTTTCCCAATATCAGAATATAAATGTGTACACACTCCTTACTATAATCATAATTATTGTGTTATACACTCACCCCCAGTCTTATTGCAGCAATTAAGATCTGTTTTGGTATAATCTACCAAAGATGGAGTTGGATATGGCAGCCCACTTCATGTAAGGTCTGCTTAGCACAGCAGCTATGGTCGTTTTGAACAGGCCGGAAGTCTGTAGTTACCAATTTCCGGTGTAGCAGTACTAATAGTGTATCGCCGTATTCCCGTTGCTAGGGAGTGACGGACATATACTTGGTATTAATGATAAGGGTTGAAGACAGGGGATTTCCCTTGTGACATCATTAGATGATGACGTGAAAATATGTGCTGTCCCAAAAAGTACAGTGTGTAGTTTTAGTGCAGCAAATGTCTGCGTCGCCAATATGACGTCATTATTAGTCCTATAGGCGCTGTACTAAATCCAGAATGTAAATAGGAATTCAGCTAACGTAGTTTTGGTGGTATTCGCATAGTGATCTAGACTCATCCCGTCACACTAAGAAAGCGCTCTTCAACACAATCTTTCTATCAACTCTATGCTATCATTGCCAAACCAGGACAATGGCAGAAAAAGAGAAATGAAAAATCACAACGGAATGAGATTCCTGTCAAAAATACTCAATGTATCAAGAAGAGAGACAATCATAAATGAAGAAATTTAAACTAAAGTGTGTGGGGGTGGGGGGGGGGGGGGGGAGAGAAGGGGTATAGCAGTGCTAGATTTTATCAGAAGGCAGCAACTTAAATGACTTGGCCATGCAACTAGATTACCAATTAACAGTATACCACAACAAGCAATGATGTACAGACCAAATGGAAGCATAAGAAGAGGCCGGCCAAGTAAACGACGGATAGAGGGAATAGCAAAGACCATAAGAATCTCGATACATGAAGCTCATAAACGGGCAGTCTCCCGCTGCATATGCTTCACCTCAACACTGCAAAGTACAAGAGGGGCAAGATGAGATGATGGGTAGATGAGATGAGATGATGATAAGATGAGATGAGATGAGATGAGAGATGAATTATATTGTATCTGCCTTTTCGGAGTGGAGGTGGCGCAGTGGTTAGTTCGTTTGCCTTCTGACAAGATGGTCATGGGTTCGAATTCACATCGATTTGGATTTTATACATCGAATTGGGCTCCCGGGTCGATCCAGCCTAAAATGAGTACCACAAAATGTCTAGGGAACTGGGGCGGGGTCGACGTCATATTAACATCACTTCTCCAGTGTCGTTTGGTCTATGAAGCGATGGGTCTAGCACAATATGGCCAGTCATCAACATCATTATCCAGTGCCTTGCCGACTGGCTAGACGATCATGCCTCTCCACAAATTACGATGCCCGACGTCATGGATCAATTCGTGTGTTGACTACCTTCCGTGCTATGACACAAGTTTGTCAATAATCTTTTCATGCTGTCTTTATTATCTATCTCTCTTTCCGCAAATCTTTCCGGTTGACACAACATGTTCCAGTTGTTGTCTTCTCATAACGTGGTCAAAAAACGAGGACTGCCTCTTTCTGACGTTTGTGATAAGTTGCTTTTGCGACTAAGCTTCCCCTAACCTAAAACATCATGATTGTTCATTTTGGCTGTCCAACTAATTTTCAGCATTCTTCTATAAAACCACATCTCCGACACTTCCGGGAAATTGTTCGCCTGTTTACTAATTGTCCAGGACTCGCAGCCGCATGTTGAACCGGTTCCATATAACGTTCAAGAACTCTTTTCCTGACTTTCAAGGACAGTGACTTGTTGCACAAGATGTTTTTCATGTGATACAATGCAGAGTTTGTTTGTTCTATTCTACTCTTTATCTCAGTGATGCATCTTTCATCTGATTATATTATGCTTCGAAATAATATTGATTGATTACGCACCAAAATATCTACAATGAACCTTTAATGTTCATTATCATTCTCTTTATTTATTCATAATAACAATGCAAGAGGAAATCAGAAACAACAACAAACAGTGTAGCAACAATACAATATGAAACCAGGGAACACGCCATCCAGACTAACCATAACACAACACGAAATCAGGGACTGCAGCAATCAACACATACATTAATACAACATGAAATCATGGACAGCAGCAAACAGCGCAGTAACAATGCAAAACACATTCAGGACAGCAGCAAATACCATAGTAGCAATACAAACATGAAATCAGAGATACTAGCACAACAGCATAGGAACAATACAACTATGAAATTGGGGACGATAGCAAACAGTATAGTAGCAATAGAACATTAAATCATAGACACTAGCAAACAGTATAATATCGATACAGGACAACATAAAGGACACAAACAAACAGTATAGTAACCATACAACACATAATAAAGGATAGCAGTAAACAGTATATTAACCATACAACACATAATAAAGGATAGCAGTAAACAGTATATTAACCATACAACACATAATAAAGGATAGCAGTAAACAGTATATTAACCATACAACACGAAATAAAGGATAGCAGTAAACAGTATATTAACCATACAACACGAAATAAAGGATAGCAGTAAACAGTATATTAACCATACAACACGAAATAAAGGATAGCAGTAAACAGTATATTAACCATACAACACGAAATAAAGGATAGCAGTAAACAGTATATTAACCATACACATGAAATCGGGGACAGCAACAAATAGAATAGTAACAATACGACGAGAAATCAGAGAGCAGCAAAAAGCATGCCATCTCTTTTACTTGGGGAAACGTCGCAATAAATAATGGACTGGTGTCTAACCAACACTTTCTATACCAGTGTTTCTAAAACTTGATCAGATGCCAACGTCCTTGAACAATTGTCAAGTAACCTCAAGCCACATTTGCAACATCGTCTTCTTCTTCATTGACCAACATTGCATCTTTTCCGGCATTAGTTACAAAAGCCACTGTTCGCCTGAGGTCTTCAATGGTTTCCCCAAAAGTTGTCCTGAAGGGTCATTCCTGCGGGCCAGATTTCCTCTCCTTGTCAGGCGAAATGTATAAGCGTCGGTCGTTCAGAAAGTAATGGCAAGCTACTGAATGTCAAAAATGGCATTTAAAATAATATATAGTCAAAAAACGGTGGCATTTTCATTTTTTTTTTTGTTTTGCGCTCGTTCTCTTTGAACTCAAGCATAGTCCATACACACTAATTCTAGTAGTGCTGGACTGAATTTCGCGTGTGGATTCGCTTTTCCTATTAACGGTGTCACTCGCCATAAGGCGAACCCACTCCGATTAGAGAGGGACTTGTAATTTACGACCCCAAAGTCAAGGACGAGAGGTCAACATTTCACTCAAACTGCCAGGTGTAGAGGTTGAACCCCTGGTAGAGTTGATTGCAACGTCTTGTGAAGGACATGCAGTTAACAGGGTTGTCTGATGATTCAAGAAAAGCAAGCATGACGACATTTGAATATGACCGATATACCCGTTCAGCGCATCAGAACGATTTTACCAATTTGTTAACATAACACAAAGTGTGTACAGAAATGTCATCCAGGAAATCATGATGTATTTCAAAAAGAATGCTGAATAAATAACCAGAAAATAAACAACATAACACTAAACAAATCTACACTAAACACTCGTGATAATTATTCGCATTCGAGTGTTGCAAAATCATGTTTTCAGATCCATCCATCCATCAAGTGCCATGCCGATAAGCCTGGGCGGTCATGTTCTGCTATCTCACTCGATCACCATAGTCATGGATCAGCTCCGTGTTCCTGTCTCCACCGTGCCACGTAGCCACGCCATCCAGGTATTTACTTCTCGGTCTTCCCCTTGGTCTCTTCCCTTCGATCTTGCCATTCGTCACCAATTTCTCCAAGTCATTTCTTCTCATAACATGCCCAAAAATGTTTTGACTATCTACGTCTAATGACTCTAATCAGTTTACGATCTTCATTTGTTTCTTGAAGGACTTGTTCATTGGTTTTTCTGTTTGTCCATGATATTCTTTGTATTTTCCTCAGAAACCACATTTCCACAGCAATCAGCTGTTTTTTTTCCAGCTTGACTGCGTATTGTCCACGCTTCACATCCATACAAAATATAGGTTCTATGTAGCACTTCAACACTCTTTTTCTCATTTCAATTGATATCTTTGTATTGGTCAGTATGTTGTTCATCTATTGCAAAGGCTACCTTTCAATGGCAATTCTTGTTCTAACCTCTTCAGGCATCTCCCATCAGATGTTATGACTGTGCCGAGATAACCGTATCGATTCACTTGCTTAAGAATATGCCCATTTACTCGTATGTCAAATTGTGGTATTTCCTTCTTCCGAGTGACGACCATAATCTGTCAGTTCTAACCCTAGTTGTTCACTGTGTGCAACAACCGCATCTACTAAATGAAAAAGAAAAAAAAATGAAACTGTTATTTAGCAGTGCGGACGAGTTAGCGATGTCAATGGGGAATTGAGCTGATAATGTCCGTGGCGAAGTTCGTAATCCCGCATTCCCGCGTTCGAAACACAGCTGTGGTCGATGTGGCAGCAAACCGCTTTACATTGGTTATTGTTACGAAATGATATGCGTGTCGGTCGTTCAGAAAGCAATGGCAAACTACTGAACGTAAACTGTCCCAGGAATCACGAACAGCCAACAATTTCTGGGGTTGACTGTTACGTCTTGTAAAGGATATACAACAACTTCAATGTCATAAGCACGGTAGAACGAGAATTCTACGCCTGGGCTTGTCGACTGCTAAGTGGGGGACAGGCTGGCTACCTATCCCTCCGTGCATTCAGACGTACAAAATGTGACGACCCTATGATGTCATAGACCCGTGGCTGGAAAATACTTCAGGAAAATTTGTTAAAACTTGTGTTTGTTGTTGTTGTACCAGGGGCTTTAATGCTGTTTAACCTCTGCACTGCTAGGTAAGTCTTCGTTTGTTGTCGTGCCAGGGGCTTTAATGTTGTTTATCCTCTGCACTGCTAGGTCAGTCTTCATTTGTTGTCGTGCCAGGGGCTTTAATGCTGTTTAGCCTCTGCACGGCTAAGTCAGTCTTCATTTGTTAGCGTACCAGGGGCTTTAATGCTGTTTAACCTCTGCACTGTTAGGTCAGTCTTCGTTTGTTGTTGTTGTTGTACCAGGGAATTTAATGCTGTTTAACCTCTGCACTGCTAGGTCAGTCTTCATTTGTTGTTGTGCCAGGGGCTTTAATGCTGTTTAACCTCTGTACTGTTAGGTCGTCTCCGTTTGTTGTTGTTGTTGTACCAGGGACTTTAATGCTGTTTAACCTCTGCACTGCTAGGTCAGTCTTCATTTGTTGTCGTGCCAGGGGCTTTAATGCTGTTTAACCTCTGCACTGTTAGGTCAGTCGTCGTATGTTGTTGTTGTTGTACCATGGGCTTTAATGCTGTTTAGCCTCTGCACTGCTAGGTCAGTCTTCATTTGTTGTCGTACCAGGGGCTTTAATGCTGTTTAACCTCTGCACTGCTAGGTCAGTCTTCATTTGTTGTCGTGCCAGGGGCTTTAATGCTGTTTACTGATGAAGAATCAGATTCGCTGGGCTGGTCACTTGACTCGCATGCCAGATCACAGGCTCCCTAAACGAATTTTTAACAGTGAGCTGCGTTGTGGCAAACGCTCCCAAGGCGGCCAGAGGAAACGCTTTAAAGACACTCTGAAAATCACTCTGAATGCTTTTGGAATTCATCATGACACCTGGGAGACTGCAGCCAGAGACCGAAATTCATGGCGGGCATCATTACGCAAGGGTGCAGTCATGTGTGAGGCAACCAGGACTGCAAGAGCTGTAAAGAAAAGGCAGGACAGAAAGACCACTGCAGGAAATCCTCCCCAGAAACGTCAAGCATTCTCTGTCCACATTGTCAAAGAACATTTCGAGCCAAAATAGGCCTTATCAGCCATCTTAGAACCCACGGCTCCATACTTTCAAACCCACTGGATGAAATTAATGGTCATCATCATTCTTGAAGGACAATCAACAATGCCATTTAACCTCCGCACTGCTAGGTCAGTTTTCGTTTGTTGTTGTGCTGTTTGTATTGTCTTTATCGTTGTTAATTATGAAGCCAATGTATTCAGAGTTTGTGACATGTTCAATGCTTTCTTTGTTGATTGATCGTCCACACAGCAAGGACTATTCTCTATAAACTTTGCAAGACTTTAAAACAGATTATGCAAAGTACATGCATGGGTGGCATATTTGTTGTTATGAACGAAAGTTCAGCCATTTCATCGAGCACAAATATCTTCATATTAGCTAGACAGCGAACCAGACAGTCAACCAACCAGCCAACCAATCAATCAACCAATCAACCAGCTGACCAAACAACTTACCAACCAAGCACAGAACTAATCATCCAAATAGCTAACCAATTAACTAGTTAACCGATTTACTAACAAACTAAAGACGCAACCAACCAAGCAATCAATAAACCAACCAAACAACCAACCAACCAGCCAGCCAATCAGTCAACTAACAAGCCAACCAATAAGTCAGCCAACTAGCCAACCAACCAACCAACCATCAAACCAGAAAACCAACCAGCCAGCTAACTAATTAGTCAGTCAACCAACAAACGAACCAAACAACTAACCAGCCAGCCAATCAG
The DNA here is from genome assembly GCA_014155875.1 of Cepaea nemoralis. Lineage (NCBI taxonomy): Eukaryota > Metazoa > Mollusca > Gastropoda > Stylommatophora > Helicidae > Cepaea > Cepaea nemoralis. The sequence continues at coordinate 140,234 of JACEFZ010027957.1, read as the reverse complement.
TCAACCAACCAGCTAACCAATCAGTCAGCCAACTAGCCAACCAATCAACAAATCATCATTAGGTATGATCGGTTAGTACACACACTGTTGGACATGGAGGTCTGCCCTTGCCTTGTTAGATGGGTTGCGGCAGTCTTTTATGAGCGTAAGGTTGCACTGCACATGGGTTCCTGGACTTCTGACCCCTGCACTATTACACCTGGGTTTCCGCAGGGATATGCCTCGTCCCCAGTGCTCTTTTATGTCTACACCAGCAAAATCGCAGCTATTGAGACACCAGGTGTGGGTAGAATCTTGACATTTGCAGATGATGTGCTGGTGTACAGACAGGACAGGGACAGGGCCAGTCTGGCGAAAGACATACAGGTGGCGGTAAACAGGGTGACGGAGTGGTGCAGGGACGCAGGGGCCATTATACACCCAGACGAGGCATCGGTTGTGTGGTACTCCCAGGATAACCGGATCGTCAAGGCAGACGTCCCGGGTATTATATTGAATGGATGTCCTTTCAGTCGAGAGAGTAAATTGAAGAACTTGGGTATCACCTTTGACAGGTGTTTGTCTTTTAAAGATCATGTGGAGGCTTTGGTGGTGAAGGCTGGTAGGGAACTATTGAAGGCTATGGCAGCAACCGGGGTAGATCAGAGGATGCTGTACAGGCTCTTTCAGCAGTAGTTAATAATTTCTGTCATTGAGTATGGTTTGGGGCTGCTGAGAGTATCAAAGAGCCAGCTTGAAATGTTGGAGCGCATACAGAATGCTGCCATGCGGTTAATCCTGGGGTGCACAAAGGACCCACCAATTACATGCATGAGGCATATCCTGGTGCTGCCAACAGTGACGGATAGGCATAGGGTCCTTCAGGCCAAATGGTACCTGAGAGTTGCCGCAGACAGTGATCACCCGCTGCATGCAGCAATGGATATGGTTAAGGGTCATAGACTAAGACGAGGCAGAATGGCACAGGCAAAACTTTCTATAGTAAGTCAGGTGTGTGATCTAGAGACCATCAATCGTGAAAGAGAGTGGGTTGAAGTTCCGGAAGACATGACGGACTGGCACAATGTAATAATAACACTGGGTCGTGAGTGCAGAGAATGGGCAGCGGGCCGCACTGAGTTTGAAGTGCAACAGCTGATCCAGAGCAACACACATCAAGGTGACATAGTCATCTACACTGATGGGTCAGTGGTGAGAAACAGACGTAGTGGCTGGGGCTTTATTGCAAAGGCTAATGGGCGAGTCTTGAAAAAGGAGAGTCTGACATATGAGACTACGACCTCCAGCATGAGAATGGAGGTGGAGGCAGTAACAGCGGCATTCCGGTGGCTAGAGGAGACTACTGCAACACACGTTGTATTCATTACGGATTCAAAGAGTATGCTTAGCAAGGTGGAGAAAGGAATGTTTCGTGTGGAATGGCTCTCGTCGCTTCAGAGGTCACAGATCGTGAGAATTGTATGGATATTTTGCCCTGGCCATGCGGGTGTACGGGGGAATGAACAGGCTGATAGGCTAGCAGGGAATGCACCTCTTGCTGGAATTTTGCCTATGGACAAGGGGGAGGTGGTCGTGCGCTTGTGGGACCAGGTGGAGAAGGCGGAGGAACAGATTGAGAACCCATATGTGGAAAGAATGAGATTGCGGGGGATCGGCAGGGGTTCTGGAAGAATCTCAAAACTGAGAGGGAAGACCAGGAGAACTTTTAATCAGATAGCGGTGGGAACGATTAGTAGTATGACTCTTCGCTGGCTGTTGAACGAGGGGACGGAGCACGTATGGGAATGTCCTGAGTGCAGTGATGTCGGTTCTTGACTCAACTCAACTCAACAAATCATCAAAGCAAACAACCAACCAACCAGCTAGCAAATTAGTCAACCAACAAACGAACCAAACAACCAGCCAGTCAGTCAACCAAACAGCCAACCAATCAACCAACCATCAAACCAAACTACCAATCAGGCAGCTAGCTAATTAGTCAGTCAACCAACAAACGAACCAAACAACCAATCAGCCAGCCATCTAACCAGCCACCCAACAAACGAATCAATTATTTAACCAAACAAGAAACCAACCAACCAGCCAACAAAATAACCAAAAGTCAAACAACCAAACAACTAAACAATCAACCATACAAGCAAACAACCAACAATCCAACTAACCAACCATTGAATACTATTTCTTGCTCTTCTCCTGAACACACTTGCGAAATGAACCAAGCAGACCCGTTACCATTTATGTCAGTATATCTTTAACTCTTGAAGCCAAGACATTCTATAAAGGGAGACCATTCAGCCATCTTTCTGCACTTGAAAACTGTTATTTTCTCCCCTTTGTGAGTGAATTAAAGTTCTGTGACACTGGTTCTCAACCTTTTTTGGCCCATGCACCGCTTTACCATATTTGCAGAATGTCATTCCATCCCTTTCGTAATTCCTCCCTATAAATCCCCACCCCCTGCCCCAACACAGCATACGTGAAATTTGAAGCTAAATTTAATAACACATACTAGAACAAGTCTAAATGCCTACATAAAATGTGATTTGCGGGTCTACTTACGTTATAAAATGAATTTCAGAAGGGCGAGAAATACAGAACTGTAAAGCATGGAGGGAAAAACAATATCAAGTTCTCGTATTAACGCAATCTTTAAATAATCTTAATTTCACCCCCCCCCCCCCCCCCCCCCCCCCCCCCCCCCCCCCCCCCCTTTGAACGAACGAACGAAAGAAAATCTTTATTTTCAAAGGGTTAAGAATTGGGTACGCAGGCCCGTCTGACATTCTGCCCTTCTTCTCTATTTCCTCTCATACATTCTTTCATTCAACATCTCTTATGAAGCAATTCTTTGACAACAAAAGAACAATAAGCATTAAAACACATGAAAAATAATCAATAATACATGACTCATTGAGGCAATGTTTAACATGGGCATCATAAATACTCAAGGCGGGTGTAACGTGCCACATATATGGGAATGGCTAGTTGTCGTTCGAGATAATTTACAATTATTATTGTCTTTGTTGCCGTTTTTTTTTAAGGGGGCATGTAGTCTGTTTTGAGGTAGTGTTCAAACAGGTTGCGACTGTATGTATAATATTTGGTGGTGGCTTTGATTTCTTGTGGAAGATTATTCCACAACTGAGTGGCAGAGTATGCTAAGCTTGTTTTATATAAGTCTATCCTAGGTTTAGGGACATGAAGTATATTTAGTCGTTCACTATGTCTTGCGTTATATTTAAACAAGTCCATAGGTAGCTTGGAGCATTTTGAAATAGGATTTTGTGAGTTAGTTTAGCCTTATTAAAAAGTAGGCGTTTGTGGAGTGGCAGTAACTGAAGACGTTCATGTAGGTTAGGATTGTCTGTAAACTTATCACCATTGATTAGACGCACTGCCCTTTTCTGGAGCGAATAAAGGCGTTTTGTTATTGATTTGGAGTATCCATCCCAGATTGTGGAGCAATAATCAATATGTGTTTGTATGTGGGAACATACTTACTTCTCGGTTACTGCTCGTAACCGGAAACCGTAAGCCCCTCCCTCTTGGGGGAGGGGAGAGAGAGAGAGAGATTCCCCATCAGTTGAGAACCAATGTTCTATAATATATGCAGATTTCTCAATATTGAAACATATCAGATATTCTTCTTCTCTCGTTCGCTTGAAACTAATTGTATATATCTGCAAGGTTTCCTCCTGTATTAACTTGACTAGCAAATACTGAATAGATTTTAGCGCACACAAGATTCAGTATAGTAATATTATAATATTGTGTGCAATTTATTATCTCAATTGAGGTGTTGAAAAGAGTTCTTAAGAGCTATATTGAACCATTCAAGGAAACAAATCGTGGACAATTAGCAGACAAATGATCAATTAAATGGAAGCTACAAAGATATGGTGGTACACAAGAATGATGAGAACACAGTGGAAGGATAGAAAGAGTAATGAAATTATCTTTAAAGACGTTTATGTGCTGTTATCCATTTCTGATACTGATATTTCCACATGCCATGATGTCAACACAAAATAAGGGTGAAAATCACAACTGTATTTTAACATAGCAAAAATAAAGATAATGCAAAGAGATAAAACTATTATGGAGAAAGAAATATACGTTACTGAGGAAAAATTGAAGGTGGTGGACTTTTTCTTTTCTTTTTCGCTCGATGGCTTTAAACTCAAGCGTTGTCATTACACACTGTTTGTAGTAGTAATGGACTGAATTTTACGTGTGGGTTAGCTTTCCATTTTACCAGTGTCCCTCGCCTTCAGGCGAACCCACTCCGACTTCAGAGATACAAGGTAGTGGACAATTTTGAATATCTTGGTTCATTAATTACCAACAATGGTGAGGACACAATTAAAGACATTAAACGACGAATATCTATTGCTTTTCAAAAACAAACACAACTGAAAAAATTTTGGAGAGGGACAGATGGAACTACAAACATTAGACTTTTAAGAGCATGCATCTTTCCCATTGCAACATACGCATGTGAGACCTGGACACTTACTACACAAGCTGAACGGCACATAAAATGCTTTTGAATATAAATGTTACAAATGGGTTCTAAGAATATCTTGGATATAGAAAATCTAACCATTAGAGAACTCCTGTTTGCGGACGACCAAGCACTAATAGTAAAATCAGTAGCTGAATTACAAGACCACATGAATAGTCTAAACGAAATGTGTAGGGAACATAACATGAAAATTAGCACAAGTAAAACAGAGGTAATGACTATAACTAAAGAAGAAAAAACAACAATTCACCTAAACGAACATCCCTTGAAACAAGTAAAGAGTTTCAAGTACCTAGGAAGTATAATATCATCAAATGGCAGAATAGAAGACGAGATTGAAAACAGATGCAATAAGGCAAACCAACTCATTGGACAAAAGACACTAATACAAAAGAAAAAAAAACATGTATCAATAATTACTAAGAAATCACTTTACAACACAATCTTCCTACCAACTCTATGCTACCAATGACAATGACAGAAAAAGAGAAAAGAAAAATCACAACAATAGAAATGAGATTCATGAGAAGAATACTCAACGTATCAAGAAGAGATAAGATCAGAAATGAAGAAATCAGGACTAAAGTGGGGGTTAAAGCAGCACTAGATTTTATTAGAAAGCAGCAAGTCAAATGGTTTGGCCATGCAAGCAGGTTACCATTCAACAGCATACTACAACAAGCAATGATGTACAGACCAGATGGAAACAGAGGAAGAGGGTGACCACGGAAACGTTGGAAGGAGGGAATAGCAGATTCCATGGGAATATCGATATATGAAGCCTATAATCGGGCACTCTCACGAAGTTTACACTTCACCTCGACATTGCAAGGTACAATAGGAACATGATGAGATGAGATGAGATGAGATAGAAAAGAACAAATGCGTCCATACAACAAGAACAAAATACTGAAGAAGGTTAGCTACTTAAGACTATACAACAAAGAAAATTTAAATAGCCTGGTGACTTGAAACGTCATGACAGTTTTTTAGAGGACAATCATTGCGGGGTATATGCCCAGGAAGAGAAGAGGAAGGCCAAACAGAAGATTGTTGCAGGATGTGTCATATGATCCTCGGATGGGTGTATCAGACGCGGGACATCTTGCTTATGACCGAGAAGTTTTCCTGAAGGTTGTTATGGGAGCGTGGATCTGCAAGGGACATGCGAATGAATGATGTCAAACCGCCCAGAATTTTCTCACTTGAAATCCGCTAGCCTCTTCTGACCTCAAACTTTCCAGGTGTGACGACATAACCCCGCTATCCTGTTCTCATAATATGTCAGATAAACAACACATATGTGAGTACAGACTGAGACACAATACATATGACAGTACAGATTGAGACACAATACATATGAGAGTACAGATTGAGACACAATACATATGTGAGTACAGACTGAGACACAATACATACGTGAGTACAGATTGTGAAGCAATACATATGTGAAAACCCTAACCTGCAGAGTTCGTGGCGACTGCACTGTCAGAATCTCCGAGGCGGCTTCATCTCCCCCGCCTGGCCGCAACGCCAGGTACGACCGTGAACTAGACTAACAGCTACTACGCAGGCGATGGCCAGAGGTCAGCGTGGTGCACGCAGACCACGAGAGCGGAAATCAGGGCCAACGAGGTAATCACTGCTGGTAGCTCAGACAGCCTTGGACAGCGAGACCGGACGGACATGAAAGAGTGTTGCTGCGTATGAGTCGAGACTGATGGAAGAAAGCTTGTATGCTTTGATTGAGTAGAGTGAAGATTGCGTGAGTGATATATTCATTTGTATTTATGATATTGATATCTTGCATTGTATGTTTCTGACAATGGCATTATCGCTAACTTTGAGCGATGCCTGATGTGACTGCGTTTTGAGAAGTGCGATTAAAGTGTTTGAGTTATATCGCCGTGTGTTTGTACACTCATTATGTGTGTGTGAGTGTTTCACGCCTGTTAGTGAACACGAGCCTTTGGTCATCTAATCAAGACCCTGACAGGAGTGAACGTGAGTAGCTCGCCCGGCTTTGGACATGAAGATCTTGTGGTTGAAAAGGGAGAGAAAGTTGTAAGAACATATGTGTAGAGGAGTGAACGTGGGTGCATCGTCCGTGTTTGAACCAAAAGTAAGCGACGAGTAAACGTGAGAAGCGCGTCCGTGTTTGGACCATATGAAAGATAGTGTGTTTGTGTTAAAAGTGAACGTGAGTATATTGTCCATGTTTGAACCAGAAGTAAGCGGGTGATTGAACGTAAAGAAATGTGTTAAAATGCAATGGAGTGAAATATTTCTGTAAAGTGAACGAAAGCATCGGAAAAGAAGGCATACTGAATTGAAATCTGAACGTACGACGAGACGACTATACAAACATACTTGACGTGCATACAAACCCTATAACACTTAGCTGACAATACATACACCACAAAAACATACACATACTAATATTTTCTATCTCCAAAAGTAAACAGGTTTTTCATATGAAATTGTAAAGTACCAAGGTCATTTTCCTGACTGTAGAAGACCAATCATCCCTTCTCTGGTGAAATTACTAACAGACTTCCAGAGTTTCAAAATTCCAGTGTCACTTAAGTATTTTTTTTCTTATATACTTTTGTGCGGAATCAGGCCTTGACTGTATAGTTATTTTGTCATTGTATATGATATAATTGCCGGTCTCTCTGGCTGAGGGGTTACAACACTTTCTCCGTAATCCCGTTTATCACGCAGAGTTCGTAGCGGGAGAGAACTGGGAGCGGTTCGACCCCTGCTGGTGACTTGCGGGATACTGAGCCGGCCGCTCAGAAAGCAATGGCAAACTACTGAGCGTAATCTTGCCAAGAAATCAACAGACAGCTGAAAGATGCTGCTATTGACAGCGATGTCCTGTAAAGGATATGGAAAAAAAAGATATAATTACTGTATTTAGTTGCACATTATAACTATTTTGCATATAAACCTGTGTAACTATTTTGTAACATCACCATGTCTTCGTTGCACGACTTTATAGAGTTGGGGCGGAAATTAAATCTAACCGGAGACGAATTAGCAAAGTGGAGTGAGGCAAAACATGCGGAGCATGTCCAAAGGGAGGACAGAGCTGCTGAAAGGGAACTGGAAAAGGCAGAGTTAGAGGCTAAGAACAAACAAGCAGAGTTAGAGGCTAGAAAAGCAGAAACAGACGCTGAGCTAAGAAAAGCTGAGATTAGTGCACAGAGCAAAAGAGAAGAGCTTGAAATGCAGTTACAAATTAAACAGCTAGAGCTCAAAACATCAGCAGATAAAGAATCTAGAAAGCTAGAAATGAAGGAAAAAGAAAATCAATACAAAAAGTATCAAGGGATTGTCAAAAATTTCGTTAATGGGGACTGTATCTCAGCATTTACCCAGAACTTTGAGACGATAATGGAACAGTATCAGGTCCCAGTTACAGATTGGAACATCATCTATATGAGGAGTCTGTCTGGGGAACCACTAACAGTTATAGAGACTATCCCCAAAGAGTTAAGAAAGGACTATCATTATATGAAAGCTAAAATTATGGCTAATTTCCTATTAGATGAAGCAGGGTACAGAGAACAGTGTGCAAAGTTATCTCCAAAAGCAACACAGACGTTCTCTGACTACACTTCAGTAGTGCAGGATGTATTTAGTAAGTGGTTATCATCAGCTAAAATTGATAACAATGTTGATAAGTTGAAAGATCTCATATTAAGAGATTAAATCATCTCTTCTCTACCACCACCCTTTTCAAACTTTTTGCAAGAGTGCGAATGTGAGAGTGTACAGCAGATTGAACACCGCGGGTCAGCATATTTTACAGCAAATAAAGATTGTTTCACAGATGTGCTGAAAGATACTGAAATCGTAGCTGCTGCTACCTATGAAAGACCAAAACCAAATACTTACAACAGAAAAAAACTTTTTAGGCGAACTGTTGGTAACAATTACCGTTGTAAATATTGTAATTTTCAACACAATGAAAGTGAGATGTGTGACAAACACCCTGGGTATCTTACATACTTACAGAATTATATAGACAAGCAAGACAGAGAGAGGAAGAACTACAAACGTTTAACCAAATGCTGCCTTTGCAAAGCGTACGGCCACTGGCGTCATGCATGTAAAGGAAAGCAGATGACGAGAAAAGCCAACGCAGCAATGTTTGATAGCTCTTCCTCTGATGAAGAACTATTAGAGAGTCAATCACCCAGCTAAGTACGTAGACAGTGGACTGAGTCGCTGCGGAAGTATGTTGTTCGTAATGTCACCTTCATCTTCGTCCGGGGCATGTGGGAGTCGAGGGAAATGAACGAGCTGATAAACTTACTGGCTCTGCAACCCCTGCAGATAGCCAGCCCATGGATCGTGCCGATGTTATTAACGTCCTTAAAGAGATGTCGAGAACAGAGGACTTTAACGTCAGTGAATCCACATCGCTGTCAAGAATGAAAGACTTTGTGGTAAGAATTGGCACGGCCAGACACGAGAGGTACATCGGGAAAACAAAGCGCCTCGTCAACCAACACAGAACTGGCACTATTAGCCACCGAACGCTGATACATATGCTGGGGGGGGGGGATCTGAGCACCTATGGACATGTCCGGAGTGCACCCCAATTGATAACTGATAACAGATAGGACAGTCTTTGTTTTTCCTGCCTGTGTACAGTCCTCATTGTTGTTAATTATGAAGCCAATGTATTAAAAGCTATTCAAAGCTATTGTTGTTTGTCTGTCTATATTCACAAATTTGTTGTCTATTTTCACATATTTGCTGTTTGTCTGTCTGTATCTTTATTCACGTATTTGTTGTGAAATCATGACCGCACGATCGACATAATAAATTGCAGAGAATACTATATAATTATTACTATACTGAATCTTGCCTTGGCTAAAATCTATTCAGTATGTGACAGTGAAGTTTACACAAGTGGCAACTTTGCAGATATAGACAATCAATTTTAAACGCACGACAGGTGGAGGAGAAGGAAGAGGAGGGGGTGGAGGAGGAGGAGGAGGTAGAGGAGGAGGAGAGGAGGAGGAGGAAAAGGAGGAGGAGGAGGAGGACAAAAATAAGAACAAGAACAAGAGGAAGAAGAAGAAAGATATGTTTCAATATTGGCGAAACTGCCAATATGTCATGGACAAAGGGAAGTAATAAGAATTCTTAAGTGTAGATTCAATCATTCAATAAATCAGGTGCCGTCTCCACAATGAAGGTTGGTTGCAATGGATCTCCAACACTGTCTGTCTCTCGCCTTGACTGAACATTCTGTCAGGATGATGTTCGTCCATCTTTTGATGTTATCTTCCCACTTGTATCGTTGTCTACCTCTTGCTTGCTTGCCCTCAACCTTGCCTTACAGTATGGTTTTTCTAAGAGTATTATGTCTTTTAACGTGGCCGAAATATTTCACTTGCTTCATCTTTATTTCTTTCATCAACTCTCTCTTCATTCCCAGTTTTTCTAGAACCTCTGCATTTGATTGTCTTTGTTTCCATGAAATGCGACATATTCGTCTGTATATCCACATCCCCAGGGCTTCTATGAGACATTCAGGTTGTTTGTTCAATATCCACGCTTCCGCGCCATTCAGTAGCGTTGACAATTCTCATTTTTAATGCGTTATTAATGTCTCTAGATGTTAGTACTGATTTAATGCCATTGAAAGCATTTTTGGCCATTACTATTCTCTTTTCGATTTCTATTTCACTTCTGCCATCATCTGTCATTATATGTCCAAGACAGGAGAATATTGATACTTGTGTAGATTAGGTATGATTGAATGGTCTTCTTTGCTTCAGAAAATACAGACACATTAATAACTGGTCTGTAGGTTCATTTCGCAAATGTGTAAGGTGAAGCCCAACAAATAGTGTTGACTGGTTGATTGCTTGAATGGTTGGTTGCTTGATTGCTTAGCTGGTTCGTTTACATGATTGTTGGTTGTTTTGATGGTTGATTGATTTGTTGGTTGGTTGGTTGGCTGTTTGGCACCCTGGCTGGTTGGCTTACTGGCAGGCTGGTTGGATGGTTGATTGATTGATTGGTTAGTTAGCTTGATGTCTGATGCTTATTGTTCTTTTGTTGTCTAAGATTAGCTTCACAAGTGATGTTGAATTAAATAATATATGAGAGGAAATAGAAAAGAAGGGCAGATTGTCAGAAGGGCCTGCGTGCCCAATTATTAACCCTTTAAAAATAAAGTTTGTTCGTTCGTTCGTTCGTTCATTGATTGTTTGACCAATTGGTTGGTTGGTGGATTTGCTGGTTGACTGACTGACAGGCTGGATGGTTGGTTGATAGATTGGTTGACTGGTTAGTTTGCTGGCTGGTTGACTGAGTGACAGGTTGGCTGGTTGGTTTATAGATGGGTTGGCCGGTTAGCTGGTTGGTTCATTGGTTTAATGGATGGATTATTTTTGGTTGGATTGTTGGTTGGCTGAGTATACATTTGATATCCCAAAACAACTCTATTTGCTTTTATTGTTGTATCCGCCTTTACTTTCCATGACACTTGGTGATACCCATGTTAGGCTGTGTAGTTCTGTGAGCCCAGGGTAGCGAAAGAATCCCCGCCTCGATGAGGGTTCCAACGCGCGACTGCCGGGCCGGTTGACAAGCGTGCTAGCCATTGCGCCACAATAACTGCCTTATTGCTAGGGCACGTCATTAAATAACATGAATGTTATTATAAAGTCGATGAAAGAGTATGGGTAACGTACGATATTATTACGGGACACGAACTGGTATTAAGCAATACCTTATGTTCGGGTCGTTAGGATCTAGTAGTTTGCGCATGCGCAATAACAGAGTTAGTTGCATGTCCTTTACAGCAAGTAGGTTTCAACCTCCACGTTTTTTTTTTTTTAATAGATTCGTGATTCCTGGGCAAGTTTACATTCAGTAGTTTGCCATTGCTTTCTGAACCCAGTCCATCCATCATGTGCCATAACGGTTAGCGTAGACGGTCACGAATCACCATTTCACTCGATCACCAGAGTCGTTGATCAGCTTAGTGTTCCTGTCTTGACCATGTCACGTGGCCAAGACATCCAGGTATTTACTTCTCTATCTTCCCATTGATCTCTTTCCCTCGATCTTGTCAGCTGTCACCTAGTTCTCTAATTTATTTCTTCTCATAACATGTTCAAAAAATCTTGATTGTCTACGTATAATTTCTCTAATTAGTGTACGATTTTCCTTTGTTTCTTATAGGACTTGGTCGTTGGTTTTTCTGTCTGTCCATGGTATTCTTTGCATTCTCCTCAGAAACCACATTTCCACAGCTATCAGATGTTTTTTTTTACAGCTTGACTGGTCATTGATCACGCTTCACATCCATACAAATGTACGGGTTCTGTGTATCACCTCAACACTCTTTTTCTCGTTTCAGTTGACATCTTTCTATTGGTCAGTATGTTTTTCATCTTGCTAAAGGCTACTTTTGCCATGGCGATTCTTGTTCTAATCTCTTCAATTCATCTTCCATTAGATGTTATTACCGTTCCGAGATAATTGTACCGATTCACTTGTCTAAGAATATTCCCATTTACTTGTATATTACACTGTGGTATTTCGTTCTTCCTAGTGACGACCATAATCTGTGTCTTTTTACAATTTAATTAACACCCTAGTTGTTCAGTTCACTGTGTGCAACAACCGTATCTACTAATTGTTGCAGATCCTACTCATTGTGTGCAATAAATACTGTGTCATCTGCATATGTAACATTAGATATTCTGTACAATTTTATTTTAAGGTTGTTTCCTACATTTTAAAATGGAGAAAAAAAGATGGGGGGGTGGGGGGAGATTTTGATATACAGGCGGAAGGACGGACGGGCGGGCGGACGGACGGACGGACGGGCGGGCGGGCGGGCGGACGGACGGACGGACGGACGGACAGACAGACAGACAGACAGACAGACAGACAGACAGACAGCAGACAGACAGATGGAGTAGTAGTAGTAGTAGTAGTAGTAGTAGTAGTAGTAGTAGTAGTAGTAGTTGTAGTAGTAGTAGTAGTAGTAGTAGTAGTAGTAGTAGTAGTAGTAGTAGTAGTAGTAGTAGTAGTAGTAGTAGTAGTAGTAGTAGTAGTAGTAGTAGTGTCACCTGTTGTCCCTGGGGTGAGAGGAATCAACAAGCACACTCTTTTAATTCTATATCATCAGCCTTGGAATCTAATTGATCTTTGTCTACACAACACCTTCAGACTCTGGATCACTATCTCTCTCGCTCTTCTTACCAAGGGACAATACCCATCTTCACGTTCTTCCAGAACATACCACACAACTCTGGCTTCTAACAAATGATAAAATAATTTAATAAAGAAAAGTGTCACGTGTGTGTAATGTATGTGTATATAGAACGTCTGTAGTATAGCCTATTGTGTATGCGAGATGCGACCAGTCAGTTCAGGATCTTTCATCATTGTGTCCGGCCATACCACATCACAGCACAGCAAGTTCAGAGGGACCTCACCAAATGAAGCGTCTCTCCGGCCAGGGGTCGACTTCTTCCAGTTGATCGTGGATAGTCTGGGTGCCTGGTTACTAATGTTGAATATGGTAGAATAATGTCCAATGAGTTCGGAACACACGGTGTACCTGATACGTTTATAGAAATCCCGTGATCTAGGAACACTTTCACATATCTTACAAGATCTCAAAAACGTCTGTCTCGTTGGACAATGTTACTGAATGATTCTCTTCACTATTCAAACCTCTCTACCTACTACAGTCATAGTCAAGTGAGGTGTTTACAGTTCATTAAAATCAGCTGTTTTGGGAACTCAACCACTGACACCTAGCCTTTTCATGATAAACACTCCTGGCTCAGACGAGACTATGATTTGTGGAACGGCGTCCAATTGCAGAAAACATTTAGCAAAACTGCACTCGGTGTTACTGCCATTGTCCACCTCTCTGAGTTGTCCTTAAGTTCTCAGATACCGTAGAACCTTATGTAATATATTCCTGTCCAGAATCGAAACCACAAATTCACATTATGGATAAATGTACATCGACATTAATCGACACGGGACACAGTAGTTTCTTTTCCTAATTAGACTGGAACAGAATAATACTCCATTTCGTTTCAATCCATCGGGCACACTGCTTGCAAATTGCTTATCCACTGCAGAGATCTGTGTGTCTGAATGACGTCACTGACTTGGCCAGAAACCAGGTGCCGAGAAACTCTCTTTCTTTCATTCTCGGGTCGGGTAAACAATATACCGACCTGTCCCCCTTTGATCAGGGAAATCCTTTCCCTGCACTAAAAGAATTCTGGTCGGCGTTTGATCTGGGAAAACCTTTCCCAACAACAAAGAGTTGCGGCGCCTAGAGACGGCTGTCTCTGGCAATCCATCATTCTGGTCGGCGTCTCCAGTAATTCCGTGACAAGTAGTAGTAGTAGTAGTAGTAGTAGTAGTAGTAGTAGTAGTAGTAGTAGTAGTAGTAGTAGTAGTAGTAGTAGTAGTAGTAGTAGTAATTAGTAGTAGTAGTAGTAGTAGTAGTAGTAGTAGTAGTAGTAGTAGTAGTAGTTAGTTAGTTTCGACAGATCATCCTCATTGCACATCGAACCATTCAGTCCATAAGTGCTCGGATCCCCTCCTCACCAAATCCCGCAGGGTTTAGCGGCTAACGACACCAGTTCTGTGTTGGTTTATCAATCTTCTTTGACTTCCTGCGTAGTGTTCTTGTTTGGCCACACCTCTTTTGATTTGCTGTTCTCGCAGTCTGACCATAGTTGTAGATTCGCAGTCATCATTTGGTTCTCGCAAGTCTTACTTCTCGTAGAGCATTCAGAATGTCAGCCTAGTCCATGGCGCGTCGGCCCTCCACATTAGCTTACCTGCGAGCTTGTCAGCCCGCTAATTTCCTTGTACTCCCGCATGCCCTGGCATGAAGATGAAACTAATCTTTGTCAGTCGAGACCGCTCCAGAGACAGCAACCATTCTTTTCGGATCCACTCCGTCTCTATCTTGAGCATGCTCATTGAGTCACTAAGGAAACATGCCCTATTGAATGTCTGTGTCTAGAGTCATGTTATTGCTTTACTTACTGCTATGACTTCCATAGTCAGGCTACTTGTGGTCTCAACAAAAGCACCAGAGTCCTTCTTCACAATTCTCCCTCCGGCCCACGACGTAGAGGTCCATGAGCTTCTCACGTGTCGGAAAACCGACCCATCTGTGTAAATGACAGCATCAGCGTCCAACGAATTCTCGACAATCAACGCGTGTACTTCCTCCTCCACAGGCAGCCGGATTTTCTTGTCTGCATTTTCTGTCTAGTTGGATGCAAACTGAAAAGAACGTACAAAAATCTGTTGGCACTTGTACCCACTCTTCGCCAGGTTCTAAGTCCTCCAGTGAACACACCTGTTGAAGAATGTCTTCGGCTTGACCCATCAACGACCTTCCTCTTTTTAACCTGCTGCCCTTAGCCTTTCTAATTTCACTATGCAGTGGATGTTGTGGGCTTGCGTTAACGCTGAGGTAGGCACGTGCTCTGCAAATGTGTAATCTGTCTTTAATGGTTGGAAAATCGACCTGCATGCTGTATCTCTTGTAATCCAAGAATAATGCGCATAGCTTCGTTTCGTATCCTTTCCAGCCTTTCTTTCTGCTTACGGCTGAGAGTCAGGATCGCCATCGCATACTCAAAAACAGACATGACTAGCTCCTCATATAGGAGGCATAGATGGAGCTGCTCACAGTTTGCTGCCGCCATCATCCGCATCGCAGGTAAACCCCGCTTGGCCTTAGTTATCACTTGGTCTATGTGCTCATTATAAGCAAGGTTTCGATCAAAACGTGTCCCCAGGTATTGCCTGTGTTCTTTCCACTGTCTCTGAACACAGATTAACAGTTGGTGTTCGAGTGTTGACAATATAATTATTCAAAGAGAACCATGTCACTGTTGCCTGTGTTAGGTTGACCATTGCCCCAGCTTCAGCACACCAAGTACTTATGCGACTGAGTTCGGTTTGGAGTTCCACATCAACCTGATCTCTATCCTTACCCTGACGATACACTAAAACATCGTCGGCATATGACAATGTCCTCCCCGGTCCAGTGATCTGCACGCTGGTGATTCTTACTTTGTAGGCGTTGAACAACACCGGAGATAATAGTGATCCCTGTGGTAGGCCAGGATATATTGTTGTTGGTTCCGAAGTCCAACTGCCACATCTAAAAACTATTTTAGGTTGGAAGAGGGTTGCAGCGATCCAACTAAGGAGGAACGGAATTATCTTGAATTCAAGAAGCTGAAGCATTATACAAATCCAATGGTACGCTGCTGTACCTCAAGATCAATCGTTACAGCAATGGTTTCAATTCCTGAGTGGACACCTTCATAAACATCAAGGGCAAAAACTGCTACATTGGTTTAGGTTTCTCTTTTGGGACGGTACCCTCTCAGGGTAGGTGGGAAAACACCTTGCTTCTCTAGCTGGCTTGATATTTTTTCTGGCAGTTAACTTCTCCAGCAGCTTGCCTATTGTATTCTGTATGGTTATAACACGATATCCCTGAATTTGTGTGTTTTCTTGCCAGACTTCGGCAATGGAATCAGATAGCTGTGTAACCACTCCTCCTTGATGCTAGCACTCTCTATACTGTTGTCGTACATGTCTGCTAGTTTCTCTAGCTCGTTGTCGGTACACCTATTAATGTCGTCATATCTTACGCCATCTGGCCCTGGAGTGCTGTATTTTTATCGTCGAAGCACAGCCTTGATTTCTTTCACTGTCACTGTGTCTTCATCCGAAGTGTTCTGGGTCTGTCTGGTTTCTTTGCTCTAGATAGCGTTCGAAGAGGGCTTTGCCCTTGTTCTCGTCAATCAACTGCCAGATGAGGTCGGTACCTTGGAAGTCAGAAATGCTATTGCCCTTGACTACCCCACTCATGCTTTTATGTAGTCACCAGAACAATTTCAGTGACTTGTCTGTGCTTACTCTTTGACATGCCTCTGTCCATTTTTCACATTTAACCACCTTAACCAGTTTTTTGAAGTAGCTTACGTTTGTGTGTATCTCTCTTTCTAAGTGCATGCAGGGACCAGGATGGGCAACTCTGTTCTTCTTGGTGTTTTGCAATTTCCTTACAGCACTACGCTTATCCATCTAGGCCTTCTCCTCCTTAAAATTCCATCAAGGTGGCTGCTCCCAACTCTCTTCCTGCCCTGAAATTTTCTGCGCTTGTTGCGCCTTATTTTACTCACTACATCTTGCCCTGTACTGTCATACTGGAATGTCTTGACTGTTGACTTGTGCTGCCTGGTTCTGCCTTTCTCCACCAATATGCTGCAAGGGTTGTGGTCGCTGCCGTGGTACCCTAGGACACCGCATCTATGCACTGTAGTTAGTGAAGGAGAAACCAAAGCCAGATCAATAGCACTGTCCTCATCACCTGGGCGGCTAGCTGTCCTGGTGACACAGCCACTGTTGATACAAACCAGGTCAATGGTTTCAAGTGCAGTCTCGAGCTCCTTCCCCAGTGTGTTGGAGGAAATATTTCCCCATGATCTGCCTTTGCATTGAAATCACCACAGAAAAGAACATTATTTTCATTACCTAATATGTCACTTAAGCACTGCCAATTCTGGGAATCCACACTCGCGTTACGGGCATAAAAATTAATCAACACGAATTGTAGACCGGATTTAATTCTGACCGCCTGTATTTGTATGTCGTCATTGTCTCAACTGGACATGTCTAGCTCTGAAGCTACCATACTGTCGCGGATGAGAATCGCCATTCCCTGATATCGCCTATTGTAGAAACATTTAAAGCCGGCCATTTGGAGTAGCTGATCACCCAGTCTCGTCTCCTGGAGTGCTACAATGTCGTTTCTGTAAACCAGTTGTTCGAGAATGGGGCCACGTTGTTTTACGCTGGCGCAGTTCCAATATAGGATACGAGCATTCCTCAGGCCCAGACGGTCACATTTACGTCTAAAACGTCTTAACCCACCTCGTACCTGGCACCATGTTGGCCCCGTCGCCTTGTTTTGTTGACTGCCGTCCTCACGGACCACACCTATTGTTCCGCCATGTTGAAAAAGACCGAACACCACAGAACCACACACGCTGCGAAAATGCAATCAAGGATTGCTTCGCTCAATGCACGAAACTCAGTAGCATCGGCGCAGATCTTGAGAAGAAACTCTGGTTTTACATCCTGGCACAGAAATTGCACGTAGGAGATGAAAATATCCATCTCCTACGCGAAAAGGTAACGGTCACAAAAACAACACAACTGTCCTTCGCCATCTTGACCGGAAGTGAGTAGTAATAGTAATAGATCGGAAATGAGTAGTAATAGTAATAGTTGTAATAGTAGTATTTGTAGTAGTATTAATATCATAAGTAGCACCAGTCGGCGATGAAGTAGTATACAAAATGGGTGGTAGTCATATTACTATTGACGGCTAGCGAAGCTGATAGTGAACTCTGCGGGTACTGTGATGAGCACGGTCGGACACGGGTTCGAACCCTGCCCTCGTGGGAGATAGACTGGCCGCCTCTTCCTCGTTGTTATAGGCCTTCAAAATGTGATGGCACTATCCCATCACAACCCCATTGTAGAATAATGTTAAAGGACACAGTTATGTTAACATTAGTAGTTGTTTCATTCGCAGTAGCAGAAATTGTTGCAGTAACAGTACTAACAACAATACCAATAGTAGTAGTCGTATTAGAAGAAATAGCAGCAGCAGTGGTAGCATTAGTGGTAATATAATACATATAATATGCAGTTGCATACAGTAGTAGTACTTACAGTAGTTGCAATAGCAATAATAATAACAATAGTAGTAGTAGCAGCAGCAGCAGCAGCAGCAGCAAGAGTAGTAGTAGTAGTAGTAGTAGTAGTAGTAGTAGTAGTAGTAGTAGTAGTAGTAGTAGTAGTAGTAGTAGTAGTAGTAGTAGTAGTAGTAGTAGCAGCAGCAGCAGCAACAGCGATAGTATAGTAGTAGTAGTAGTAGTTGTTGTTGTTGTAATAGAAGTAATAAACATTAGAGGAGTAGTAATTTTGATGGTGGTAGTAATACTATTTGTGAAGAATTAGTAATTGTACTTTAGTAATAATAATAAATAACAATAATAATCATAACATTAATAGGCGTAGTAGTAGTAGTAGTATTAGTAGTAGTAGTAGTAGTAGTAGTAGTAGTAGTAGTAGTAGTAGTAGTAGTAGTAGTAGTAGTAGTAGTAGTAGTAGTAGTAGTAGTAGTAGTAGTAGTAGTAGTAGTAGTAGTAGTAATAGTTTTTGTTGTTGTTGTTGTTGGTGTTGTTGTTGTTGTTGTTGTTGTTGTTGCTTTTGTTGTTGTTGATGCAGACCAGGGGTCACCAAACTACGGCCCACGGGCCGGGTCTGGCCCGCGACGTCATTTCATCCGGCTCGCGGATGGAAATCGAACTTGCTTGATATAACGTATGGAACCCGAGACGTTGTGATACAATTTAAATTTAAATATTATGTTTATAATAATAGATCTTCACACGAGCGGAGACCTCCTGGCTGCTATGTGTCTTAAATTTACTATTTTCAATTATAAATTATTGTAACTAGATTTTCTTATTTATTGTAATTTTTGCTTATTTCGCGCCATCCCAAGTCTTTCTCCGGCTCGTGATTGCGCCGCCTACTCTCTGACGTTACCATTGTTTCCATGGCAACAAACACGCACGCATCTCTCCCACCCCCCCCCCCCCCCCAAGATTTTCCCGGCTGTCAACACAGGTCCTATGCACGAGAAATGTGTACTTCTTTTTGCCAGTCATCCATTTTATAGGTATGTAACAAGGATTTCTTTATTTGACAGTGATAGGTAAGTGACCTATAAGTGTTAATACAGGCAATAAAGTAGCAAACATAGCATAAAAATGCCATAGAAGCCTTGTGTTATTACAAAATTATTGTCCCCAGTTTAGAAGAATTCCCCGGTCAAGGTGTTAATAGAGCTGGTCTCTAGGCCCGTATTTTTTCAACTTTTCTGCTGGAGCAGATCCTTGCGCAAATGTTAACATTGCTCAGGGAACTCTGTGCGATGATCCAAGTGTTTGTCCTACTTTATGTAATAAACCAGATTGGCAGAGATGTTGCATGTGTGCGATTTCGGACTGTTTTGGCGGAAGCCCTGGCTGCCATACAAGGAAAACCGTTTGAAAAACTCTGCTCTAGGCTGTTTATTTAGGCCGGCCCTATTTATATATTTTGCAAACTTTATTGAGATATATGCTATTACCAAAGGTACCTATAAACTTTATACGTACCTTTGATGAGCCGTATCTTCACCAGTGACTCATAGTCCTCTGCTTTTATTGTGGTTCAATAGGATTTTAATTATGTTTCTAATTCAATGTCTTTTTCATTTTCAGATCCCGTGTACTACAACCTTCATTGTGGCTACTAAGAAAAGAAAAGTGGACGCTGAGTGTCACGTTTTCAATGAAGAATGATGAGTAAAGTACTTCTTTGTGGAAACAAAGGACTAGAAAACGAATTGCATAATATGCAGCGAAAGTGTTGCCGTTTTGAAAGAGTGCAATCTTAACGGTCACTACGAAACAAAACATCTATCTACATATTCAAAGTTTTCTGGAAAAGTACGCTCTGAGAAAAATGAGTCCATGAAACGTGGTTTAGAAACACAAAGAAATCTCTTCACTAGAAATTGTGCTGAAAATGAATCTGTCCCTCATGCAAGTTATAAAATAGTGCATAAAATGGCAGAACGAGGAAAACCGTTTACTGAAGGCAACTTCCTTAAAGAGTTTATGGTAGAAGCATCAAATGACTTGTGTCCCGAGAAAGCCGATGTGTTTGGAATAATCAGCCTTTCAGCAAGTTCCTTTGTGCGAAGAACATAAGAACTTGGAGAGAACATAGTGCTGCAGATACACGAGACAACTAGGAACTTTTTGTGGTACTCTTTGGCGCTGGATGAGTCTAATGATCTCTCGAGTACGTCTAAACTTCTCGTGTTCATTTATGGTGTCAATTTGGACTTTCAGATAAGAGTTGGCATCCGTTTGCAGCATGCATGGAACAACAACTGGAAAAGACATTTTCATGGAAGTACAAAACGTTTTGAAAGACTATAACCTTCAGTGGAATCAGCTTCGAGGTGTTACAGTTGATGGATGAAAAAAAATCATGGCTGGAGTGAGAAAGGGTCTGATGGGGCAGATTAGGACTCATTTGGAAGATTTTCAAATTCCGGGCGCTCTGTTCATACACTGCATCATACATCGGCAAGCACTCTGTCTGAAAGACTAAGTTATTTCTTGTGTACTGAAACCAGTCGTTTCTGCTGTGAACTTCATTCCGGGGCATTCACTGAATCACTGTCAGTTCCAGGATGTTATTGAAGAAATTGATTCTGAATTATGTGACTTGCCTTATCAAGCATCAATCAGGTGGCTCAGATGCGGTAAAGTCCTGTTTCTTTTTTTAAAGCTTCGAAACAGAATAGATGTTTTCCTCACTGAAAAAAGAGCTGATCTACAGTTGTCAGATCCTACCTGGCTGTCAAAATGTTGTCATTTTTGGTCGACATCTCATCCAACATGAATAAACTGAATTTTAAACTTCAGGGAAAGGATAACTTCGTCTGCGATCTCTACAGAATCATCAAAGGGTTTCACAGAAAGCTGTCATTGTTTGAAGCAGAAATGGAAAGAGAAAAGTTTTCTCATTTTCATTGATTCAAAGAGATTTGAGTTATAATCGCCGAAGATGTCAACCTCGATTTCGTGAAGAAGAAAAAAACATTCGTGACTTGAAGTAGCATATTTGTTTTAGAGATGTTCAGATCTTGACAGAATTGACAGTGACATTCTTCTTTTCCAGAATCCGTTAGCTTGTAACCTTGATGATGTGCCAGTTGAACTACAGTTGGAGCTCGTTGATTTGCAAGCAAACGACTTGTTGAAAGAGAAGCACAGAGAATGAAAACTTGTTGAATCGTACCTCTGCTTAACTGCTGTTGAGTTTCCGAAAGTGAAGAAATTAGCCGCTGGTATGACATCAGTGTTTGGCACAACTTATGTCTGTGAGCAAACATTTTAAAAAATGAAGTATATGACGTCAATACATCGAACTAGATTGACAGATGAACATTTGAAAGCAATTCTCTTGATTGGATGCAGCAATTCCAAACCAAACATTGATGATATCTTGAAAGAAAATATCAGTTTCACAACTCTCACTAACCTTTTTTGCTGCTTAGTTTGTGAGATTCCGATATGTGCACACTAGGTCTAGGTCGTACCTCTGCTTAACTGCTGTTGAGTTTCCGAAAGTGAAGAAATTAGCCGCTGGTATGACATCAGTGTTTGGCACAACTTATGTCTGTGAGCAAACATTTTAAAAAATGAAGTATATGACGTCAATACATCGAACTAGATTGACAGATGAACATTTGAAAGCAATTCTCTTGATTGGATGCAGCAATTCCAAACCAAACATTGATGATATCTTGAAAGAAAATATCAGTTTCACAACTCTCACTAACCTTTTTTGCTGCTTAGTTTGTGAGATTCCGATATGTGCACACTAGGTCTGGTGTAACTATCTTTTAGCTAACGTCGCCTTCTTTGATAACTTTTTTTTTAGTAAATAAATATGTTGGTTGTCTGTGGGATGTGGGATTTAATATATGAGAAAATATTTTGTTTTGTTTGTCTAGGGGATCCCTAATGGGGTTATTTTAGATTCTCACTCATTTCACCACTTGAGGTGATCATGGAATTCTACCACAAACACAAGCAGGAAAATACTTCACTTCTTTTTATAACTGTTTCTATGCGTACTTCTTCATTCCGACTAGATCACCTGTTGCATTTATTATAATGCTAGAGAACATTGACTGTTTACAACATATATAGAACAGCCACTGTTGAACAAACATCAACAAGCAATTGACGTAAACATCAACAACTGGACCAACAGTTCACCACTGAATGAAATGAAGATCTGCAGGAAAATACAATTATATATAATGACCATACTGAATTTCCAGAACAGGCATGGGATGATATGCAGTATCATAAACACATTAAAATGTCATAAGCCCATTGTCCCAAAAAACCTATGCTCTTACACTCAAAACAACATTATTTGGTTCTACTACCATTGACCCATTTTACAGATTAAAAAAAAAAAAAACAATGATCTAAGTTCAGAAACACTAAACATATAAAAACATTTGTTTCTCACCTCATTTACGATTCTCATATTTAAAAAAAAAAAATTATGAGATGGTGTCAGGATACTCAACTAAGAATACACATTCTATACATAATATTAAATTAATTATTTAAAATTATGCTTCCTTTACTGTCCTGTTGCAATGTTCATTATTTCTCTTCAATGCTTGGCAGTTAATGTCCTTATTATCTGGGAATCGGAATCATACTCACTCAACTGTGTTCTGCTCTTACAATATCCACTGAATATTTCCTCCAGAGAAGATTATAATCCAAAATCTTAGGAATAGAATTATCACATAATCTGGGATTGAAATCACATAAATCTTGTGCTAATAGGCTGTGTTCTATTGAAATCGAGGCCTGCGTCCGTCTAATTTTCATTAGCTCCATCTTAATATTTGGCAAAAGGGTATTTCCTTACATCATCATAGATAAAACAAATTAACGGCCGTCCAGCTGCTCGGCTTATGTTATCCGATTCTCGACTTGTGTTTCAACAGGTGGGTTCACTCACCCTGTCTCCAGTGCATAGGCCATCCCACATAATGATAGGCAATCAGGCCGACATGGGATCATACGTAGATAAATTTATTTTATTCGCAGGGACATACACTGTTGAGCAATACTAGTTGGTAGCATCTGGGATTATACCCAGGATTGGTCTGCTGAAGGCAAGGAATTTACGAAGAATAAATCCAGCAACCAGACTTGGAGTCGCAGACAGTCAGATGATGCTTTCTGCTGTGTATGCAAACACATTGCTCCACTAATTTCATTCAGTTGGTATTCAGTTGGTTACGTCATGGTATTTCAGTGTCTTCCCATTGATGTTCATTCCTGAGACCTGGTGTTGATTTTTGCTGCTGTGTGACTGGTGTCGAAGGGTTATTTATTGTTGAATATGAAACTGGGAATCCAACAGGCAGCTGGAGGGTTCTCACTGCTGTTAGTTTTATTAAACTTGTAGGACTGTCCCATAGTTTCGTTGACCTCGCTGATTGATGGTGCGTCAGGTGGTACCTCCCAGAAGTAAAACAGGTTATCCTTTTGGTATCTGTGTACTAGGTATATCCGTGTCGACATTCTGATAAGGAAGTCCGTCCTGGGTATTCTGACAGACGTCGGAATATCAATCGCGTAGTGTCGATCATCTTCGTCAATGTCTTTTGCTGGCTAAAGCAGCTAATACGTGTAGCAGTCAACATTTAGTTGTTGGTCCAGATTGTGTTTAGGACAAGTTTCCATTTGTCACTTACTACAGGCTGTTAACCCAGGATCCGGCTTGGTGATAATGTCAAATACCACCACCTGATTCTTTCTAGAGCTAGGCTCCAGAGATTGATATATTTCGGGCATTTTGCCCTCCCCGTGGGGCCGGCTACCTGTTCGGTCTTTGTTCTCTGACTGAATGGCTACTAATCCCTTTGTTCAATCTAGGGCCCCTCTTTGCCAGTTACTTGACCAATCTCGGTGCTTGGATTTAAACTAGGGCCACATAAATTTGGCTGTCCTACGGGTCAGTCTAGCGCTGTTTTCTTCTCCCAAAGTAAGGTACTTAAACAGTAAATACTAGGGCATTCACTAGGTCTGGTGTAACTATCTTTTTGCTAACGTCGCCTTCTTTGATAGCTTTTTTTTAAAAAGTAAATAAATATGTTGGTTGTCTTTGTTTTTTGTGCATTGCACGCCACTTACTCATGATTAACTTAGTTTTTCGTCTTTTTTCCCAGAGCTGTAGTTCTGGCTTGCAAGTATTGTTAAAGTTAGTTGCTCATCCTTTACAGGACTTTTGCAGTCAACACCAGCATTTTTTTGCTGTTGTTGATGTCTTGGCAAGTTTACGTTCAGTAGTTTGTCATTGCTTTCTGAACGACCAGCACCCATACCACAGAGTAAAAAACCATCGCAACGCGATCTGCTGCCAAATCGCGCACAGCTGTGTTTCGAACGCGGGTGTACGGGATTACGAACTGCGTCCGTAAGATCGTCGCCACGGAGACGGCGCAAGTATTGTACAGAAGAGCATCCGGCTCGCGATCGTCATTTTGTCAGTTATCCGGCCCGCCGTGAAAAAAGTTGGTGACCCCAGTTGTAGACTAAATTCTTATACGTCTTAAAAGTCGAGAGAATCGACTTTATTATCCCGGGTTTTATCCCATACGGTTCGGTCTCTTTCCGTATGGTGGCCTGCCGAAGAGTCGCATAAAACCTCAACTCCGTAGCTCCGGCGGCGACCCCCAGGAGTCTCCGAAAAAATAATGCACTCGTGAACCGAAATACGTAGCCCGGAATCGAACCCGCAACCTTCGGAGCGCGAGGCAGAAGACTTGACCACTTCGCCACGGAGACTCCTAGTAGTGGTAGAATTAATATTAATTATAGTAGTAGTAGTAGTAGTAGTAGTAGTAGTAGTAGTAGTAGTAGTAGTAGTAGTAGTAGTAGTAGTAGTAGTAGTAGTAGTAGTAGTAGTAGTAGTAGTAGTAGTAGTAGTAGTAGTGGGGGGGTGTACGGTACGGGGTGTCAGGCATTGGTAGCACCTTTGGTAAGGATGACTCTCATGTCCTTTTCAGGACCCATCCCCCACTGGTCCAAGCCTGACACCCAGCTCGTGCCTGTGAATCCTAGTAGCTGTCAGCATGCGACAGCGGCCACCCCCCGGGCAACAGCTGTGAGAGGCTGGCTAAACCAGGCATGGGTATCCGATTTGGTGTCAAACCAAGAGGTAAACTAGGGTATGCCTACCCAGCATGTGAAGACAGGATTCGGCAGACTGCGCGGAAGAAATCATTCCTGATTCAACGGGCAAGACGGCGTTTACCTGCAAAGCGTTGTGGAACGTAATGAGCACGGCAAGGCACGTAGAGCGCCCTGGTCATCCACTGCACCTGTATTCGTCTCCAGTCGTCTCGACTTGTCTTGCCACTGGACTCAGGTGGACTCAGGCGAGAGAGTGAGGTCGACGAATTGCGCAACTCTTCCTCACTTTAATCCAAGTCATCGCGCAAGTCATTCTTCATCCAACGTCATATATCACCTTCAAGCCCTGTGGCGATGGGCGAGCGGCGAAGCGGCAGGCGTGGGTACGCTGGCAGCCGTAGTCGCAGACCTGCACACAGGCGGCTCAGGCCATATGGTCGTCTTCTACTGACCGGAGCAGCAGTGGGATTCGGCAGCCCCCTGAGCGACTGAGCAGCCCTCTATAGGAACACACTGCTCACCTCCATAGCATGAGGAAGGGGCTAGAAAAGGTGCCCTAAACATTGTCTGCTCCATCACTATCCTAACCAGCTAGCTGCGGTTGGTGGGTACCCTAACTGCCGTCGACATACAAGAAAGATAAAACAAGCAAAGCTAAAAGAGTAAACCATATTCCCTTAACAATTGGAACTTGGAATGTACGCACCATTACTTGACAGAGATGGCACATCGGGTCCAGAGAGACGAACAGCACTGATTGGGAGCTTGGCAGGTACAACATCGACATTGCAGCCTTGAGCGAGACACGACTTGCAGAAGAAGGCCAAATCTGTGAAATAGGTGCCGGCTACACATTTTTCTGGAGTGGAAGGAAAAGCGAGGAAAGACGCCAATCAGGCCATATGGTCGTCTTCTACTGACCGGAGCAGCAGTGGGATTCGGCAGCCCCCTGAGCGACTGAGCAGCCCTCTATAGGAACACACTGCTCGCCTCCATAGCATGAGGAAGGGGCTAGAAAAGGTGCCCTAAACATTTTCTGCTCCATCACTATCTAACCAGCTAGCTGCGGTTGGTGGGTACCCTAACTGCCGTCGACATACAAAGAAAGATAAAACAAGCAAAGCTAAAAGAGTAAACCATATTCCCTTAACAATTGGAACTTGGAATGTACGCACATTACTTGACAGAGATGGCACATCGGGTCCAGAGAGACGAACAGCACTGATTGGGAGCTTGGCAGGTACAACATCGACATTGCAGCCTTGAGCGAGACACGACTTGCAGAAGAAGGCCAAATCTGTGAAATAGGTGCCGGCTACACATTTTTCTGGAGTGGAAGGAAAAGCGAGGAAAGACGCCAATCAGGCCATATGGTCGTCTTCTACTGACCGGAGCAGCAGTGGGATTCGGCAGCCCCCTGAGCGACTGAGCAGCCCTCTATAGGAACACACTGCTCGCCTCCATAGCATGAGGAAGGGGCTAGAAAAGGTGCCCTAAACATTTTCTGCTCCATCACTATCTAACCAGCTAGCTGCGGTTGGTGGGTACCCTAACTGCGTCGACATACAAAGAAAGATAAAACAAGCAAAGCTAAAAGAGTAAACCATATTCCCTTAACAATTGGAACTTGGAATGTACGCACATTACTTGACAGAGATGGCACAGTCGGGTCCAGAGAGACGAACAGCACTGATTGGGAGAGCTTGGCAGGTACAACATCGACATTGCAGCCTTGAGCGAGACACGACTTGCAGAAGAAGGCCAAATCTGTGAAATAGGTGCCGGCTACACATTTTTCTGGAGTGGAAGGAAAAGCGAGGAAAGACGCCAATCCGGTGTGGGATTTGCCATTAAGTCGGCCCTGGTCGGCAAATTAGCTGAATTCCCAAAGGCTATAAACGACAGGCTCATGACCATGAAGTTGCCCCTGCTGAATGGAAGGAAGCATGCAACCATTGTGAGTGTCTACGCACCAACTATGACCAACGAAGATGATGTCAAGAACAAGTTCTATGAGGACCTGCACAATGTATTAACATCTGTTCCCAAAGGAGACAAACTTATACTCCTTGGGGATTTCAATGCCAGAGTAGGCACGGACACCACCTCTTGGAGTGGCATTATTGGAAAGCATGGAGTCGGAAATTGTAACAGCAATGGACTCCGCCTCCTTCAGACATGTGCCGAACATGATCTCCTGATTACGAACACAATTTTCCGTCTCCCCATGAGAAATAGGACATCGTGGATGCACCCTCGCTCGAAACACTGGCACCTCATTGACTATGTCATCGTCAGGAGGAGTGACAGACAAGACGTTCGAGTGACAAAATCCATGTGTGGTGCCGAATGTTGGACAGACCATCGTCTCATTGTCTCGAAAATAAACATTCACATCAGGCCACCACGGCGTCCTCAAGGGGCGAAAATGCAAAAAAAGCTAAATGTCACCCGCCTAAACAGCAAGAAAATGCAGCAGTCGTTTGAAAATATGCTGGAAGACCGCCTCAAGCCCAATGCTGCAGCTAAACAGGATACAGAAACAGAATGGAGATCCCTAAAGGACATAATTTACAACACTGCTATGGAAATCCTGGGTCCAGCCCCCCGAAAGCATAAAGACTGGTTTGATGAAAATTCCGAAGACATCAACCAATTGCTGGCCGAGAAACATCTTCTCCTCAAGGCACATTTGAATGACCCAAAGTCAACATAAAAAAAAGATGCTTTCAAGAACATTCAGAGAGTAGTGCAGCAGAAACTTCGGCACATGCGGGACTCCTGGCTGAGCAGCAAAGCTGATGAAATTCAGGGCTTTGCTGACAGACATGATATGAAAAACTTCTACGACTCACTGAAAGCGGTCTATGGTCCTACATCACCAGGCATAGTTCCCCTCCTCAGTGCAGATGGGGGAACATTGGTCACCGATAAGAAAGAAATCCTTCAACGCTGGGCAGAGCATTTCAGCAAAATCTTAAATGCAACTTCCTTCTTCGATGATGAAACCATCAACTGCCTTCCTCAAGTTCCCACCAATGAGACACTTGATGACCTGCCAACCATAGTGGAAGTAAACAAAGCCATCCAGCAACTCTCCAGCGGCAAGGCACCTGGTCCTGACTCCATCCCAGCAGAGATATACAAGGCAGGTGGGCCGGTCCTAACAGAGCAGCTTCACCAAGTCTTTACAAACATATGGGTGAACGAGACCATGCCACAAGATTTCAAGGACGCGTCAATAGTCCACCTTTACAAACGTAAAGGAAACCGCCAATCCTGTGACAACCACCGAGGCATCTCCTTGCTTTCAATTGCAGGGAAGATACTCGCCAGAATTCTTCTCAATCGCCTCACAGTCCCATCTCGATCAAGGTCTTCTTCCTGAGAGTCAATGTGGCTTCAGAAAAGAACGTGGAACTGTTGACATGATTTTCGCTGCAAGGCAGCTGCAAGAGAAATGTCAGGAACAGAACTGCGAAATGTTCTCCACTTTCATTGACCTTACCAAGGCTTTTGATACAGTCAGCAGAGAAGGACTGTGGAAGATTATGGCAAAATATGGCTGTCCACGAAAGTTTGTCCAAATAGTGCGGCTATTTCATGACGGCATGCAGGCAAGAGTACAGGAAAATGGTGAACTGTCTGAACCCTTTCCTGTCACCAATGGAGTGAAGCAAGGATGTGTCCTGGCACCAACACTGTTCAGCCTCATGTTTTCAGCCATGTTGATGAATGCCTTCGAGAACGACGACATTGGAATAGACATCAACTACCGTATGGATGGAAAGTTATTCAATCTCAGAAGGCTGAAAGCTAAAACCAAAATTAACAGCGACACCGTCAGAGAGCTCCTGTTTGCTGATGATTGCGCTCTATACGCCAACTCAGAGGCGGACATGCAACATAATGTTTCAGCTTTCTCACATGCCTGTGCCAACTTTGGGCTCAATATCAACTTGGAGAAGACTGTAGTTATGTACCAGCCAGCTCCAGGGAATAATCACACTGTGCCGAATATCAAAGTGAATGATCATAGACTAAGTGTTGTGGACAAATTCACCTATCTTGGCAGCACTGTGTCACAAGCTGCCACAATTGATGACGAAGTGAATGCAAGAATCTCCAAGGCCAGTGCGGCCTTTGGCAGACTGTACAAGAATGTATGGGACAGAACTGGAATAAGCCTGCAAACAAAGCTAAAAGTCTACAAAGCAGTTGTATTATCCACACTGCTATATGCTTGTGAAACCTGGACTGTTTATCAGCGACACGCTAGGAAATTAAACCACTTCCACACAGTCTGCCTAAGGAAGCTACTGAAGATTAAATGGCAAGACAAGATTCCAGACACTGAAGTCCTAGAAAGAGCATCCATGCCCAGTATCCACACTATACTGATGAAGAATCAGATTCGTTGGGCTGGTCACTTGACTCGCATGCCAGATCACAGGCTCCCTAAACGAATTTTTTTACAGCGAACTGCGTTGTGGTAAACGCTCCCAAGGTGGCCAGAGGAAACGCTTTAAAGACACTCTGAAAATTTCACTGAATGCTTTTGGAATTCATCATGACACCTGGGAGGCTGCAGCCAGAGACCGAAATTCGTGGCGTGCATCATTACGCAAGGTGCAGTCATATGTGAGGCAACCAGGACTGCAAGAGCTGTGAAGAAAAGGCAGGACAGAAAAACCACTGCAGGAAATCCTCCTCCAGAGACGTCAAGCATTCTTTGCCCACATTGTCAAAGAACATTTCGAGCCAAAATAGGCCTTATCAGCCATCTTAGAACCCACGGCTCCACACCTTCAACCCCACTGGATGAAATGAATGGTCATCATCATTCTGATGGACAAACAAACAGTAGTAGTAGTAGTAGTAGTAGTGTAGTAGTAGTAGTAGTAGTAGTAGTTTGTAGTAGTAGTAGTAGTAGTAGTAGTAGTAGTAAGTAGTAGTAGTTGTGTAGTAGTAGTAGTAGTAGTAGTAGTAGTAGTATAGTAGTAGTAGTAGTAGTAGTAGTAGTTTGTAGTAGTAGAAGTAAGTAGTAGTAGTAGTAGTAGTAATATTTAGTAGCTTTCTGGCCTAGAGGTTAGCGACTTTTCTACAGTAATCTCGTATACTCTCGTAAGTAACGTGACGACGGTGAGAATCAAGCAGCAGTGGTTCGAATCGCGTCGGTAACTTACGGGGTATGTGAGCCGGCCGCTCAGAAAGCAATGGCAAACTACTGAGCGTAATCTTGCCAAGAAATCAACAATCAGCTGAAAGATGCTAATGTTGACAGCAATTGTCCTGTAAAGGATATGCAAACAATGTTTTTAGTAGTAGTAGTAGTAGTAGGTTTGCTGTAGTACTAGTATAATAGTAGTTGTAAATGTACTAGGAGGAATAGTATTAGTAGTTGTAGTAGCAAGTAATATCAGTTGCAGTCATAGTAATTACAATAATAGTATTCTCAGTGGTGTTTACACGTATTACAAGTACAAGCGTGTGAGTCATTGTAGTTATTTCCCATACAAAACTATGCTGTGAATGTCTATTTGATGCATATACAGTCTTTCGTGTTGATAGAATTGAAGTGATGCAATTTGAGATGTTCACAAATATTTCCCTATAAGATTATACAGATACAGCACGTTGCGAATGACTTTCATTTAGCCTCACCCAACTGTGGTGATGAAGGAAATACTAAATGTGCAATATAGGTCAAATCTGTAGGGCCACGGGATCTGCAGGCGAGCGCCTAGCCGCAATGCTACGGCAACCAATTAGGCTTGTAGTAGTTAATGGCAAATAGAGCATTTAACCAACCAACGGGTGTCTTTCCTTAAACAAATGTTCAACTATTCCTGACATTAAATTAATACAACATACTATTTTGTGCTGTAATTTCACCTTTGTCGTTTGTATAACGTCACGTTCTAAGAAGCAGGGCTTGTATTGTCTGTGGTCCTTCGCAAATTAAACTCACACATTTATCTGACTACAAACGATGGCGATGATAATTCAGGCATGGAATTATTCGAGGGATAGTGCGATCTATAAACGGCATTCTGTACGATTGCTTTAATCAAACAATTATTCTGCCTCGAACATTAAAATGCAGTAAATACGTACGTACAGATGCCACATGGCATTTTAAATCTAAGATTTGGCTGACAAGACCTAGTAAATTGTTAAGATGTTACTAAATTAATCTTACTGAAGACACATAAATTCACTCTTCTTGATCATCTAGCTAATACTCTGACAATCTATAATTTGTTACAGCCATGGAACATTTACCAATGAATATGTAATTACTGATCAATTTGCATCCGAAAGCGATAGCATCGTTTCTGAACATTCGCACACAATTGGACAAATGTACTGTAGATTTAATAATTCAGTGGATAATTTAACCAGCAACAATGCTTCTTCTTTTCAGGAACGTTCTTGTCGTTTCAAATCTGGTCTTGATGATATAATGTGTTAATTCATGAAAGTTCTATACGCAGGCTGACTTCTCCAGCGGGCATTGTAACTATATAATCAATATAACCTATGGTTTCCGTATTAAATAATTCGTTTATTCGTCTTGCCATCCGATTCTACAGGTCATTACTGCGCGTTTGTTACATGCATGTTACGTACCGCGTAGAGTAGATGTTTATGTATTATTTAGTCTATTGTGTATGCGAGATGAGACCAGTCAGTCAGGATCTTTCATCATAGTGTCCGGCCATACCACATCACAACACAGCAAGTTCAGAGGGACCTCACAAATGAAGCGTCTCTCCGGCAGGGGTCGACTTCTTCCAGTTGATCGTAGATAGTCTGGGTGCTGGTTACTAATGTTGAATATGGTAGAATAATGCTCCAATGAGTTCGGAACACACGATGTACTGATACGTCTATAGAAATCCCGTGACCTAGGAACACTTCACATATCTCACAAGATCTCAAAAACGTCTGTCTCGTTGGACAATGTTACTGAATGATTTCTTCACTATTCAAACCTCTCTACCTACTACAGTCATAGTCAAGTGAGGTGTTTACAGTTCATTAAAATCAGCTGTTTTGGGAACTCAACACTGACACCTAGCCTTTTCATGATAAACACTCCTGGCTCAGAAGAGACTATGATTTGTGGAACGCGTCCCAATTGCAGAGACATTTAGCAAAACTGCACACTGTGTTACTGCATTGTCTACCTCTCTGAGTTGTCCTTAAGTTCTCAGATACCGTAGAACCTTATGTAATCTATTCTGTCCAGAATCGAAAACACAAATTCACATTATGGACAAATGTCCATCGACATAATCGACACGGGACACAGTAGTTTCTTTTCCTAATTAGACTGGAACAGAATAATACTCCATTTCGTTTCAATCCATCGGGCACACTGCTTGCAAATTGCTTATCCACTGCAGAGATCTGTGTGTCTGAATGACGTCACTGATTGGCCAGAAACCAGGTGCCGAGAAACTCTCTTTCTTTCATTCTCGGGTCGGGGTAAACAATATACCGACCTGTCCCCTTTGATCAGGGAAATCCTTTCTCTGCACTCAAAGAATTCTGGTCGGCGTTTGATCTGGGAAAACCTTTCCCAACAACAAAGAGTTGCATCACCTAGAGACGGCTGTCTCTGGCAATCCATCATTCTGGTCGGCGTCTCCAGTAATTCCGTGACAAGTAGTAGTAGTAGTAGTAGTAGTAGTAGTAGTAGTAGAGTATTAGTAGTAGTAGTATTAGTAGTAGTAGTAGTAGTAGTATAGAGTAGTAGTAGTAGTAGTAGTAGTAGTAGTAGTAGTAGTAGTAGTAGTAGTAGTCGCCGTAGAAGATATAGTTGTAGTAGTGGTATTCTTATTCTTCTTCTGCGTTCATCCGGAGAGATTTTTCGGACATGATTGCGTTGTGCCTGTTTACAGCAGAGCTGCGTTCTTGCTCCGTTAGGCCGAACATCCGACTTCCGTGGCATTTGTTGATCGGGTTAACTTCCCGGGGGTAGTTATAGTATGATTAGTTATAGTAGTAGTAGTAGTAGTAGTAGTAGTAGTAGTAGTAGTAGTAGTAGTTAGTAGTAGTAGTAGTAGTAGTAGTAGTAGTAGTAGTAGTAATAGTTAGTTAGTCGACAGAATCATCCTCATTGCCCATCGACCATTCAGTCCATAGAGTGCTCGATCCCCTCCTCAGCAAATCCAGCAGCGTGTAGCGGCTAACGACACCAGTTCTGCTGTTAGGTTTATCAATCTTCTTTGGCTTCCTGCGTAGTGTTCTTGTTTGGCCACCCCTCTTTTAATTTGCTGTTCTCGCAGTCTGGCCATGGTTGTAGAGTCCAGTCATCACTTGGTATCTCGCAAAAAGTCTTACTTCTGTAGAGCATTCAGAATGTCAGCCTGGTCAATGCGCGGCCCTCCACTGTAGCCTTACCTGCGAGCTTGTCAGCCCGCTCATTTCCTTGTACTCCGCATGCCTGGCACGAAGATGAAACTAATCTTTGCCAGCCGAGACCGCTCCAGAGGACAGCAACCATTCTCTTCGGATCCACCCGTCTCTATCCTCTTGAGCATGCTCATTGAGTCGCTAAGGAAACATGCCCTATTGAATGTCTGTGTCTCGAGCCATGTTATTGCTTTACTTACTGCCTATGACTTCCATAGTCAGGCTACTTGTGGTCTCAACAAAAGCACCAGAGTCCTCCTTCACAATTCTCCCTCCGGCCCGACGCGTAAAGGCCCATGAGCTTCTCACATGTCGGACGACCGACCCATCTGTGTAGATGACAGCATCACCGTCTAACGAATTCTCGAAAATCAACGCTTGTACTTCCGCCTTCACAGCAGCCGGATTTTCTTGTCTGCATTTTCTGTCTAGTTGGATGCAAACTGAAAAGGACGTACAGAAATCTGTTGGCACTTGTACCCACTCCTCGCCAGGTTCTAAGTCCTCAAGTGAACACACCTGTTGAAGAATGTCTTCGGCTTGACCCATCCACGACCTTCCTCTTTTTAACCTGCTGCCCTTCACCTTCCTAATTTCACTATGCAGTGGATGTTGTGTGTTTGCGTTAACTCTGAGGTAGGCACGTGCTCTGCAAATTTGTATTCTGTCTTCAATGGTTGGAAAATAAAGAAGGTAGCGCATCGCCCTGCATGCTGTATCTCTTGTACATCGAAGAATAATGCGCATAGCTTCGTTTTGTATCCTTTTCCATCCTTTCTATCTGCTTACGGCTGAGAGTCAGGATCGCCATCGCATACTCAAAAACAGACATGACCAGCCCCTCGTATAGAAGACATAGATGGCGCTGCTCACAGTTTGCTGCCGCCATCACCCGCATCGCAGCCAAACCCCGCTTGGCCTTTGTTATCACCTGGTCTATGTGCTCATTATAAGCAAGGCTTCGATCAAAACGTATCCCCAGGTAATTCATTGCCTGTGTTCTTTCCACAGTCTCTGAACACAGATTAACAGTTGGTGTTGGAGTGTTGACAATATGATTATTCAAAGAGAACCATGTCACTGTTGCCTTTGTTGGGTTGACCATTGCCCCAGCTTCAGCACACCAAGTACTTATGCGATTTGAGTTCGGTTTGTAGTTCCACAGCAACCTGATCTCTATCCTTACCCTGACGATACACTAAAACATCAGTCGGCATATGACAATGTCCTGCCCGGTCCAGTGATCTGCTCACTGGTGATTCTCACTAGTGTAAGGCGTTGAACAGTACGGAGATAAATGGTGATCCCTGTGGTAGGCCAGATATATTGTTGTTGGTTCCGAAGTCCACTGCCACATCTAAAAACTACTTTCCGTTGGAAGAGGGCTGCCAGCGATCCAACTAAGGAGGAATGGACTTAGTCTTGAGTTCAAGAAGCTGAAAGCATTAGAAAATCCAGATGGTACTCTGTTGTATGCGTCCTCAAGATCATCGCTGCAGCAAAGGTTTCAATGCCCTGAGTGGAAACCTTCATGAACATCATGGACAAAACTGCTGCATTGGTCCAGGTTTCTCTTTTGGGACGGTACCCTCCCAGGGTGGGTGGGGAAAACACCTTGCTTCTCTATCTGGCATTGATATTTTTCTGGGCAGTTAACTTCTCCAGCAGCTGCTATTGTATTCTGCATGGTTATTACCCATTATCCCTGAATTTGTTTGATCTTTGCCAGGCTTAGGCCAGGGAATCAAACTGTGTAACCATTCCTCCTTGATGCTAGCACTCTTCATACTGTTGTTGTACATGCCCTGCTATTTCTCCAGCTCGTTGTCAGTACACCTATTGATGTCGTCATATTCTTATGCCATCGGCCCTGGAGCGCTGTTTTTTGATCGTTGAAGCACAGCCGTGATCTCTTTCACTGTCACTGTGTCTTCATCCGAAATTGTTCTGGGCCTTACACCTGTCTGAGGTGACCTCCTTGGCAAGATTTCGGCATGCTCATGTCTGTCTGGTTTGCTCTGCTCTAGATAGCGTTCGAAGAGGGCTTTGCCCTTGTTCCTCGTCAGTCCTCTGCCAGATGAGGTCAGCACCTTGGAAGTCAGAAATTCTCTTATTCTTGACTACCCACTCATGCTTTTATGTAGTCGCCAGAACAATTTCAGTGACTTGTCTGTGCTTACTCTTTGACATACCTCTGCCCTTTTTTTCACTTTTAACCACCTTAACCAGTTTTTTAAATAGCTTACTTTTGTGTGCATCTCTCTTTCTAAGTGCATGCAGGGACTAGGATGGGCAACTCTGTTCTTCTTGGCCGTTTGCTCATTTCCTTACAGCACTGACGCTTATCCACCCAGGCCTTTCTCCTCCTAAATTCCACCATGGTGGCTTGTCTCCACGGCAATTTTTTTCCTGCCCTGAAAGCTGTCGTCTGCGCTTGTCGTGCCTTATTTTACTCCCTATCTTTCACTTGTACCTGTCATACTGCAAGTCTTGACCGTTGACTTATCGCTTGCCTGATTCTGCCTGTCTCCACCATATGCCTGCAATGGTGTGGTCGCTGACCTGTGGTACCCTTAGGCCACGCCCATCTACAACCTGAAGTGAATGAAGGAGAAACCGCGCCAGATCAAATAGCAACTGTCCTCATCACCTGGGCGGCTAGCTGTCCTGGTGACACAGCCACTGTTGATACAAACCAGGTCAATGGTTTCAAGTGCAGTCTCGAGCTCCTTCCCCAGTGTGTTGGAGGAAATATTTCCCAATGATCTGCATTTGCGTTGAAATCACCACAGAAAATAACATTTTTTTTCATTACCTAATATGTCACGTAAGCACTGCCACTTCTGGGAATCCACACTCGCGTTACGGGCACAACAATTAATCAACACGAATGGTAGACCGGATTGAATTCTGACCGCCTGTATTTGTATGTCGTCATTGTCTCAACTGGACATGTCTAGCTCTGAAGCTACCATACTGTCGCGGATGAGAATCGCCATTCCCTGATATCACCTGTTGTAGAAACATTTAAAGCCGGCCATTTGGAGTATTGGAAATTTTATTGATCACCCAGTCTCGTCTCCTGGAGTGCTACAATGTCGTTTCTGTAAACCAGTTTTTCGAGAATGGAGCCACGTTGTTTTACGCTGGCGCAGTTCCAATATAGGATACGAGCATTCCTCAGGCCCAGACGGTCACTTTTAAGTCTAAAACGTCTTAACCCACCTCGTATACCTGTCGCTTGCGGCCACCATGTTGGCCCCGTCGCCTTGTTTTGTTGACTGCCGTCCGCACGGACCACACCTATTGTTCCGCCATGTTGACAAAGACCGTACACCACAGAACCACACACGCTGCGAAAATTCAATCAAGGATTGCTTCGCTCAATGCACGAAACTCAGTAGCATCGGCGCAGATCTTGAGAAGAAACTCTGGTTTTACATCCTGGCACAGAAATTACACGTAGGAGATGAAAATATCCATCTCCTACGCGAAAAGGTAACGGTCACAAAAACAACACAACTGTCCTTCGCCATCTTGACCGGAAGTGAGTAGTAATAGTAATAGATCGGAAATGAGTAGTAATAGTAATAGTTGTAATAGTAGTATTTGTAGTAGTAGTAATAGCATAAGTAGCACCAGTCGGCGATGAAGTAGTATACAAAATGGGTGGTAGTCATATTACTATTGACGGCTAACGAAGCTGATAGTGAACTCCGCGGGTACTGTGATGAGCACGGTCGGACACGGGTTCGAACCCTGCCCTCGTCGCTGGTCACCGTGGGATATAGACTGGCCGCCTCTTCCTCGTTGCTCTAGGCCTTCAAAATGTGATGGCACTATCCCATCACAGCCCCATTGTAGAATAATGTTAAAGGACACAAATATGTTAACATAGTCGACGTAGTTAACGTAGTCGTTTCATTCGCAGTAGCAGAAATTGTTGCAGTAACAGTACTAATAACAATAACAATAGTAGTAGTCGTATTAGAAGAAATAGCAGCAGCAGTGGTAGCATTAGTGGTAATATAATACATAATGTATAATATGCAGTTGCATACAGTAGTAGTACTTACAGTAGTTGCAATAGCAATAATAATATCAATAGTAGTAGTAGTAGTAGTAGTAGTAGTAGTAGTAGTAGTAGTAGTAGTAGTAGTAGTAGTAGTAGTAGTAGTAGTAGTAGTAGTAGTAGAGCAGCAGCAACAGCGATAGTAATAGTAGTAGTAGTAGTAGTTGTTGTTGTAGTAGAAGTAATAAACTTAGAGGTGTAGTAATTTTGATGGTGGTAGTAATACTATTTGTGAAGAATTAGTAATTGTACTTTAGTAATAATAAAAATAACAATAATAATCATAACATTAATAGGCGTAGTAGTAGTAGTAGTATTAGTAGTAGTAGTAGTAGTAGTAGTAGTAGTAGTAGTAGTAGTAGTAGTAGTAGTAGTGTAGTAGTAGTAGTAGTAGTAGTAGTAGTAGTAGTAGTAGTAGTAGTAGTAGTAGTAGTAATTTTTGTTGTTGTTGTTGTTGGTGTTGTTGTTGTTGTTGTTGTTGTTGTTGCTTTTGTTGTTGTTGATGCAGACCAGGGGTCACCAAACTACGGCCCACGGGCCGGGTCTGGCCCGCGACGTCATTTCATCCGGCTCGCGGATGGAAATCGAACTTGCTTGATATAACGTATGGAACCCGAGACGTTGTGATACAATTTAAATTTAAATATTATGTTTATAATATAGATCTTCACACGAGCGGAGACCTCCTGGCTGCTATGTGTCTTAAATTTACTATTTTCAATTATAAATTATTGTAACTAGATTTTCTTATTTATTGTAATTTTTGCTTATTTCGCGCCATCCCAGTCTTTCTCCGGCTCGTGATTGCGCCGCCTACTCTCTGACGTTACCATTGTTTCCATGGCAACAAAACACGCACGCATCTCTCCCACACCCCCCCCCCCCCCCAAGATTTTCCGGCTGTCAACACAGGTCCTATGCACGAGAAATGTGTACTTCTTTTTGCCAGTCATCCATTTTATAGGTATGTAACAAGGATTTCTTTATTTGACAGTGATAGGTAAGTGACCTTAAGTGTAATACAGGCAATAAAGTAGCAAACATAGCATAAAATGCCATAGAAGCCTTGTGTTATTACAAAATTATTGTCCCCAGTTTAGAAGAATTCCCCGGTCAAGGTGTTAATAGAGCTGGTCTCTAGGCCCGTATTTTTTCAACTTTTCTGCTGGAGCAGATCCTTGCGCAAATGTTAACATTGCTCAGGGAACTCTGTGCGATGATCCAAGTGTTTGTCCTACTTTATGTAATAACCAGATTGGCAGAGATGTTGCATGTGTGCGATTTCGGACTGTTTTGGCGGAAGCCCTGGCTGCCATACAAGGAAAACCGTTTGAAAAACTCTGCTCTAGCTGTTTATTAGGCGGCCCTATTTATATATTTTGCAAACTTTATTGAGATATATGCTATTACCAAAGGTACCTATAAACTTTATACGTACCTTTGATGAGCCGTATCTTCACCAGTGACTCATAGTCCCTCTGCTTTTATTGTGGTTCAATAGGATTTTTATTATGTTTCTAATTCAATGTCTTTTCATTTTCAGATCCCGTGTACTACAACCTTCATTGTGGCTACTAAGAAAAGAAAAGTGGACGCTGAGTGTCACGTTTTCAATGAAGAATGATGAGTAAAGTACTTCTTTGTGGAAACAAAGGACTAGAAAACGAATTGCATAATATGCAGCGAAAGTGTTGCCGTTTTGAAGAGTGCAATCTTAACGGTCACTACGAAACAAAACATCTATCTACATATTCAAAGTTTCTGGAAAAGTACGCTCTGAGAAAAATGAGTCCATGAAACGTGGTTTAGAAACACAAAGAAATCTCTTCACTAGAAATTGTGCTGAAAATGAATCTGTCCCTCATGCAAGTTATAAAATAGTGCATAAAATGGCAGAACGAGGAAAACGTTTACTGAAGGCAACTTCCTTAAAGAGTTTATGGTAGAAGCATCAAATGACTTGTGTCCCGAGAAAGCCGATGTGTTTGGAATAATCAGCCTTCAGCAAGTTCTTTGTGCGAAGAACATAAGAACTTGGAGAGAACATAGTGCTGCAGATACACGAGACAACTAGGAATTTTTGTGGTACTCTTTGGTCGCTGGATGAGTCTAATGATCTCTCGAGTACGTCTAAACTTCTCGTGTTCATTTATGGTGTCAATTTGGACTTTCAGATAAGAGTGGCATCCGTTTGCAGCATGCATGGAACAACAACTGGAAAAGACATTTTCATGGAAGTACAAAAACGTTTTGAAAGACTATAACCTTCAGTGGAATCAGCTTCGAGGTGTTACAGTTGATGGATGAAAAAAATCATGGCTGGAGTGAGAAAGGTCTGATGGGGCAGATTAGGACTCATTGGAAGATTTTCAAATTCCGGGCGCTCTGTTCATACACTGCATCATACATCGGAAGCACTCTGTCTGAAAGACTAAGTTATTTCTTGTGTACTGAAACCAGTCGTTTCTGCTGTGAACTTCATTCCGGGGCATTCACTGAATCACTGTCAGTTCCAGGATGTTATTGAAGAAATTGATTCTGAATATGTGACTTGCCTTATCAAGCATCAATCAGGTGGCTCAGATGCGGTAAAGTCCTGTTTCTTTTTTAAGCTTCGAAACAGAATAGATGTTTTCCTCACTGAAAAAAGAGCTGATCTACAGTTGTCAGATCCTACCTGGCTGTCAAAATGTTGTCATTTTGGGTCGACATCTCATCCAACATGAATAACTGAATTTTAAACTTCAGGGAAAGGATAACTTCGTCTGCGATCTCTACAGAATCATCAAAGGGTTTCACAGAAAGCTGTCATTGTTTGAAGCAGAAATGGAAAGAGAAAAGTTTTCTCATTTTCATTGATTCAAAGAGATTTGAGTTATAATCGCCGAAGATGTCAACCTCGATTTCGTGAAGAAGAAAAAAAAACATTCGTGACTTGAAGTAGCATATTTGTTTTAGAGATGTTCAGATCTTGACAGAATTGACAGTGACATTCTTCTTTTCCAGAATCCGTTAGCTTGTAACCTTGATGATGTGCCAGTTGAACTACAGTTGGAGCTCGTTGATTTGCAAGCAAACGACTTGTTGAAGAGAAGCACAGAGAATGAAACTTGTTGAATCGTACCTCTGCTTAACTGCTGTTGAGTTTCCGAAAGTGAAGAAATTAGCCGCTGGTATGACATCAGTGTTTGGCACAACTTATGTCTGTGAGCAAACATTTTAAAAAATGAAGTATATGACGTCAATACATCGAACTAGATTGACAGATGAACATTTGAAAGCAATTCTCTTGATTGGATGCAGCAATTCCAAACCAAACATTGATGATATCTTGAAAGAAAATATCAGTTTCACAACTCTCACTAACTTTTTTGCTGCTTAGTTTGTGAGATTCCGATATGTGCACACTAGGTCTAGGTCGTACCTCTGCTTAACTGCTTGAGTTTCCGAAAGTGAAGAAATTAGCCGCTGGTATGACATCAGTGTTTGGCACAAATTATGTCTGTGAGCAAACATTTTAAAAAATGAAGTATATGACGTCAATACATCGAACTAGATTGACAGATGAACATTTGAAAGCAATTCTCTTGATTGGATGCAGCAATTCCAAACCAAACATTGATGATATCTTGAAAGAAAATATCAGTTTCACAACTCTCACTAACCTTTTTTGCTGCTTAGTTTGTGGAGATTCGATATGTGCACACTAGGTCGTGTAACTATCTTTTAGCTAACGTCGCCTTCTTTGATAACTTTTTTTTTAGTAAATAAATATGTTGGTTGTCTGTGGGATGTGGGATTTAATATATGAGAAAATATTTTGTTTTGTTTGTCTAGGGATCCCTAATGGGGTTATTTTAGATTCTCACTCATTTCACCACTTGAGGTGATCATGGAATTCTACCACAAACACAAGCAGGAAAATACTTCACTTCTTTTTATAACTGTTTCTATGCGTACTTCTTCATTCCGACTAGATCACCTGTTGCATTTATTATAATGCTAGAGAACATTGACTGTTTACAACATATATAGAACAGCCACTGTTGAACAAACATCAACAAGCAATTGACGTAAAAACAACAACTGGACCAACAGTTCACCACTGAATGAAATGAAGATCTGCAGGAAAATACAATTATATATAATGACCATACTGATTTCCAGAACAGGCATGGGATGATATGCAGTATCATCAAAACACATTAAATGTCATAAGCCCATTGTCCCAAAAAACTATGCTCTTACACTCAAAAAACATTATTTGTTCTACTACCATTGACCCATTTTACAGATTAAAAAAAAAAAAAACAATGATCTAAGTTCAGAAACACTAAACATATAAAAACATTTGTTTCTCACCTCATTTACGATTCTCATATTTAAAAAAAAAAAATTATGAGATGGTGTCAGGATACTCAACTAAGAATACACATTCTATACATAATATTAAATTAATTATTTAAAATTATGCTTCCTTTACTGTCCTGTTGCAATGTTCATTATTTCTCTTCAATGCTTGGCAGTTAATGTCCTTATTATCTGGGATCGGAATCATACTCACTCAACTGTGTTCTGCTCTTACAATATCCACTGAATATTTCCTCCAGAGAAGATTATAATCCAAAATCTTAGGAATAGAATTATCACATAATCTGGGATTGAATCACATAAATCTTGTGCTAATAGGCTGTGTTCTATTGAAATCGAGGCCTGCGTCCGTCTAATTTTCATTAGCTCCATCTTAATATTTGGCAAAAGGGTATTTCCTTACATCATCATAGATAAAACAAATTAACGGCCGTCCAGCTGCTCGGCTTATGTTATCCGATTCTCGACTTGTGTTTCAACAGGTGGGTTCACTCACCCTGTCTCCGTGCATAGGCCATCCCACATAATGATAGGCAATCAGGCCGACATGGGATCATACGTAGATAAATTTATTTTATTCGCAGGGACATACACTGTTGAGCAATACTAGTTGGTAGCATCTGGATTATACCCAGGATTGGTCTGCTGAAGGCAAGGAATTTACGAAGAATAAATCCAGCAACCAGACTTGGAGTCGCAGACAGTCAGATGATGCTTTCTGCTGTGTATGCAAACACATTGCTCCACTAATTTCATTCAGTTGGTATTCAGTTGGTTACGTCATGGTATTTCAGTGTCTTCCCATTGATGTTCATCCTGAGACCTGGTGTTGATTTTTGCTGCTGTGTGACTGGTGTCGAAGGGTTATTTATTGTTGAATATGAAACTGGGAATCCAACAGGCAGCTGGAGGGTTCTCACTGCTGTTAGTTTTATTAACTTGTAGGACTGTCCCATAGTTTCGTTGACCTCGCTGATTGATGGTGCGTCAGGTGGTACCTCCAGAAGTAAAACAGGTTATCCTTTTGGTATCTGTGTACTAGGTATATCCGTTGTCGACATTCTGATAAGGAAGTCCGTCCTGGGTATTCTGACAGACGTCGGAATATCAATCGCGTAGTGTCGATCATCTTCGTCAATGTCTTTTGCTGGCTAAAGCAGCTAATACGTGTAGCAGTCAACATTTAGTTGTTGGTCCAGATTGTGTTTAGGACAAGTTTCCATTTGTCACTTACTACAGGCTGTTAACCAGGATCCGGCTTGGTGATAATGTCAAATACCACCACCTGATTCTTCTAGAGCTAGGCTCCAGAGATTGATATATTTCGGGCATTTTGCCCTCCCCGTGGGGCCGGCTACCTGTTCGGTCTTTGTTCTCTGACTGAATGGCTACTAATCCCTTTGTTCAATCTAGGGCCCCTCTTTGCCAGTTACTTGACCAATCTCGGTGCTTGGATTTAAACTAGGGCCACATAAATTTGGCTGTCCTACGGGTCAGTCTAGCGCTGTTTTCTTCTCCCAAAGTAAGGTACTTAAACAGTAAATACTAGGGCATTCACTAGGTCTGGTGTAACTATCTTTTTGCTAACGTCGCCTTCTTTGATAGCTTTTTTTTAAAAGTAAATAAATATGTTGGTTGTCTTTGTTTTTTGTGCATTGCACGCCACTTACTCATGATTAACTTAGTTTTTCGTTCTTTTTCCCAGAGCTGTAGTTCTGGCTTGCAAGTATTGTTAAAGTTAGTTGCTCATCCTTTACAGGACTTTTGCAGTCAACACCAGCATTTTTTTGCTGTTGTTGATGTCTTGGCAAGTTTACGTTCAGTAGTTTGTCATTGCTTTCTGAACGACCAGCACCCATACCACAGAGTAAAAAACCATCGCAACGCGATCTGCTGCCAAATCGCGCACAGCTGTGTTTCGAACGCGGGTGTACGGGATTACGAACTGCGTCCGTAAGATCGTCGCCACGGAGACGGCGCAAGTATTGTACAGAAGAGCATCCGGCTCGCGATCGTCATTTTGTCAGTTATCCGGCCCGCCGTGAAAAAAGTTGGTGACCCCAGTTGTAGACTAAATTCTTATTACGTCTTAAAAGTCGAGAGAATCGACTTTATTATCCCGGGTTTATCCCATACGGTTCGGTCTCTTTCCGTATGGTGGCCTGCCGAAGAGTCGCAAAAACCTCAACTCCGTAGCTCCGGCGGCGACCCCCAGGAGTCTCCGAAAAAATAATGCACTCGTGAACCGAAATACGTATAGCCCGGAATCGAACCCGCAACCTTCGGAGCGCGAGGCAGAAGACTTGACCACTTCGCCA
This sequence comes from Cepaea nemoralis, assembly GCA_014155875.1. NCBI lineage: Eukaryota > Metazoa > Mollusca > Gastropoda > Stylommatophora > Helicidae > Cepaea > Cepaea nemoralis. The sequence goes on along the minus strand of JACEFZ010027957.1, from coordinate 95,603 downwards.
CGGAGACTCCTAGTAGTGGTAGAATAATATTAATTATAGTAGTAGTAGTAGTAGTAGAGTAGTAGTAGTAGTAGTAGTAGTAGTAGTAGTAGTAGTAGAGTAGTAGTAGTAGTAGTAGTAGTAGTAGTAGTAGTAGTAGTAGTAGTAGTAGTGGGGGGGTGTACGGTACGGGGTGTCAGGCATTGGTAGCACCTTTGGTAAGGATGACTCTCATGTCCTTTTCAGGACCCATCCCCCACTGGTCCAAGCCTGACACCCAGCTCGTGCCTGTGGCTCCTAGTAGCTGTCAGCATGCGACAGCGGCCACCCCCCGGGCAACAGCTGTGAGAGGCTGGCTAAACCAGGCATGGGTATCCGATTTGGTGTCAAACCAAGAGGTAAACTAGGGTATGCCTACCCAGCATGTGAAGACAGGATTCGGCAGACTGCGCGGAAGAAATCATTCCTGATTCAACGGGCAAGACGGCGTTTACCTGCAAAGCGTTGTGGAACGTAATGAGCACGGCAAGGCACGTAGAGCGCCCTGGTCATCCACTGCACCTGTATTCGTCTCCAGTCGTCTCGACTTGTCTTGCCACTGGACTCAGATGGACTCAGGCGAGAGAGTGAGGTCGACGAATTGCGCAACTCTTCCTCACTTTAATCCAAGTCATCGCGCAAGTCATTCTTCATCCAACGTCATATATCACCTTCAAGCCCTGTGGCGATGGGCGAGCGGCGAAGCGGCAGGCGTGGGTACGCTGGCAGCCGTAGTCGCAGACCTGCACACAGGCGGCTCAGGCCATATGGTCGTCTTCTACTGACCGGAGCAGCAGTGGGATTCGGCAGCCCCTGAAGCGACTGAGCAGCCCTCTATAGGAACACACTGCTCACCTCCATAGCATGAGGAAGGGGCTAGAAAAGGTGCCCTAAACATTGTCTGCTCCATCACTACCTAACCAGCTAGCTGCGGTTGGTGGGTACCCTAACTGCCGTCGACATACAAGAAAAGATAAAACAAGCAAAGCTAAAAGAGTAAACCATATTCCCTTAACAATTGGAACTTGGAATGTACGCACATTACTTGACAGAGATGGCACATCGGGTCCAGAGAGACGAACAGCACTGATGGGAGCTTGGCAGGTACAACATCGACATTGCAGCTTGAGCGAGACACGACTTGCAGAAGAAGGCCAAATCTGTGAAATAGGGCGGCTACACATTTTTCTGGAGTGAAGGAAAAGCGAGGAAAGACGCCAATCAGGCCATATGGTCGTCTTCTACTGACCGGAGCAGCAGTGGGATTCGGCAGCCCCCTGAGCGACTGAGCAGCCCTCTATAGGAACACACTGCTCGCCTCCATAGCATGAGGAAGGGGCTAGAAAAGGTGCCCCTAAACATTTTCTGCTCCATCACTATCTAACCAGCTAGCTGCGGTTGGTGGTTACCCTAATGCCGTCGACATACAAAGAAAGATAAAACAAGCAAAGCTAAAAGAGTAAACCATATTCCCTTAACATTGGAACTTGGAATGTACGCACATTACTTGACAGAGATGGCACATCGGTCCAGAGAGACGAACAGCACTGATTGGGAGCTTGGCAGGTACAACATCGACATTGCAGCCTTGAGCGAGACACGACTTGCAGAAGAAGGCCAAATCTGTGAAATAGGTGCCGGCTACACATTTTTCTGGAGTGGAAGGAAAGCGAGGAAAGACGCCATCAGGCCATATGGTCGTCTTCTACTGACCGGAGCAGCAGTGGGATTCGGCAGCCCCCTGAGCGACTGAGCAGCCCTCTATAGGAACACACTGCTCGCCTCCATAGCATGAGGAAGGGCTAGAAAAGGTGCCCTAAACATTTTCGCTCCATCACTATCTAACCAGCTAGCTGCGGTTGGTGGGTACCCTAACTGCCGTCGACATACAAAGAAAGATAAAACAAGCAAAGCTAAAAGAGTAAACCATTCCCTTAACAATTGGAACTTGGAATGTACGCACCTACTTGACAGAGACGGCGCGTCGGGTCCAGAGAGGACGAACAGCACTGATTGGGAGAGAGCTGGGCAGGTACAACATCGACATTGCAGCCTTGAGCGAGACACGACTTGCAGAAGAAGGCCAAATCTGTGAAATAGGTGCCGGCTACACATTTTTCTGGAGTGGAAGGAAAAGCGAGGAAAGACGCCAATCCGGTGTGGGATTTGCCATTAAGTCGGCCCTGGTCGGCAAATTAGCTGGATTTCCCAAAGGCTATAAACGACAGGCTCATGACCATGAAGTTGCCCCTGCTGAATGGAAGGAAGCATGCAACCATTGTGAGTGTCTACGCACCAACTATGACCAACGAAGATGATGTCAAGAACAAGTTCTATGAGGACCTGCACAATGTATTAACATCTGTTCCCAAAGGAGACAAACTTATACTCCTTGGGGATTTCAATGCCAGAGTAGGCACGGACACCACCTCTTGGAGTGGCATTATTGGAAAGCATGGAGTCGGAAATTGTAACAGCAATGGACTCCGCCTCCTTCAGACATGTGCCGAACATGATCTCCTGATTACGAACACAATTTTCCGTCTCCCCATGAGAAATAGGACATCGTGGATGCACCCTCGCTCGAAACACTGGCACCTCATTGACTATGTCATCGTCAGGAGGAGTGACAGACAAGACGTTCGAGTGACAAAATCCATGTGTGGTGCCGAATGTTGGACAGACCATCGTCTCATTGTCTCGAAAATAAACATTCACATCAGGCCACCACGGCGTCCTCAAGGGGCGAAAATGCAAAAAAAGCTAAATGTCACCCGCCTAAACAGCAAGAAAATGCAGCAGTCGTTTGAAAATATGCTGGAAGACCGCCTCAAGCCCAATGCTGCAGCTAAACAGGATACAGAAACAGAATGGAGAGCCCTAAAGGACATAATTTACAACACTGCTATGGAAATCCTGGGTCCAGCCCCCCGAAAGCATAAAGACTGGTTTGATGAAAATTCCGAAGACATCAACCAATTGCTGGCCGAGAAACATCTTCTCCTCAAGGCACATTTGAATGACCCAAAGTCAACATAAAAAAAGATGCTTTCAAGAACATTCAGAGAGTAGTGCAGCAGAAACTTCGGCACATGCGGGACTCCTGGCTGAGCAGCAAAGCTGATGAAATTCAGGGCTTTGCTGACAGACATGATATGAAAAACTTCTACGACTCACTGAAAGCGGTCTATGGTCCTACATCACCAGGCATAGTTCCCCTCCTCAGTGCAGATGGGGGAACATTGGTCACCGATAAGAAAGAAATCCTTCAACGCTGGGCAGAGCATTTCAGCAAAATCTTAAATGCAACTTCCTTCTTCGATGATGAAACCATCAACTGCCTTCCTCAAGTTCCCACCAATGAGACACTTGATGACCTGCCAACCATAGTGGAAGTAAACAAAGCCATCCAGCAACTCTCCAGCGGCAAGGCACCTGGTCCTGACTCCATCCCAGCAGAGATATACAAGGCAGGTGGGCCGGTCCTAACAGAGCAGCTTCACCAAGTCTTTACAAACATATGGGTGAACGAGACCATGCCACAAGATTTCAAGGACGCGTCAATAGTCCACCTTTACAAACGTAAAGGAAACCGCCAATCCTGTGACAACCACCGAGGCATCTCCTTGCTTTCAATTGCAGGGAAGATACTCGCCAGAATTCTTCTCAATCGCCTCACAGCCCATCTCGATCAAGGTCTTCTTCCTGAGAGTCAATGTGGCTTCAGAAAAGAACGTGGAACTGTTGACATGATTTTCGCTGCAAGGCAGCTGCAAGAGAAATGTCAGGAACAGAACTGCGAAATGTTCTCCACTTTCATTGACCTTACCAAGGCTTTTGATACAGTCAGCAGAGAAGGACTGTGGAAGATTATGGCAAAATATGGCTGTCCACGAAAGTTTGTCCAAATAGTGCGGCTATTTCATGACGGCATGCAGGCAAGAGTACAGGAAAATGGTGAACTGTCTGAACCCTTTCCTGTCACCAATGGAGTGAAGCAAGGATGTGTCCTGGCACCAACACTGTTCAGCCTCATGTTTTCAGCCATGTTGATGAATGCCTTCGAGAACGACGACATTGGAATAGACATCAACTACCGTATGGATGGAAAGTTATTCAATCTCAGAAGGCTGAAAGCTAAAACCAAAATTAACAGCGACACCGTCAGAGAGCTCCTGTTTGCTGATGATTGCGCTCTATACGCCAACTCAGAGGCGGACATGCAACATAATGTTTCAGCTTTCTCACATGCCTGTGCCAACTTTGGGCTCAATATCAACTTGGAGAAGACTGTAGTTATGTACCAGCCAGCTCCAGGGAATAATCACACTGTGCCGAATATCAAAGTGAATGATCATAGACTAAGTGTTGTGGACAAATTCACCTATCTTGGCAGCACTGTGTCACAAGCTGCCACAATTGATGACGAAGTGAATGCAAGAATCTCCAAGGCCAGTGCGGCCTTTGGCAGACTGTACAAGAATGTATGGGACAGAACTGGAATAAGCCTGCAAACAAAGCTAAAAGTCTACAAAGCAGTTGTATTATCCACACTGCTATATGCTTGTGAAACCTGGACTGTTTATCAGCGACACGCTAGGAAATTAAACCACTTCCACACAGTCTGCCTAAGGAAGCTACTGAAGATTAAATGGCAAGACAAGATTCCAGACACTGAAGTCCTAGAAAGAGCATCCATGCCCAGTATCCACACTATACTGATGAAGAATCAGATTCGCTTGGGCTGGTCACTTGACTCGCATGCCAGATCACAGGCTCCCTAAACGAATTTTTTACAGCGAACTGCGTTGTGGTAAACGCTCCCAAGGTGGCCAGAGGAAACGCTTTAAAGACACTCTGAAAATTTCACTGAATGCTTTTGGAATTCATCATGACACCTGGGAGGCTGCAGCCAGAGATCGGAATTCGTGGCGTGCATCAATACGCAAAGGTGCAGTCATATGTGAGGCAACCAGGACTGCAAGAGCTGTGAAGAAAAGGCAGGACAGAAAAACCACTGCAGGAAATCCTCCACCAGAGACGTCAAGCATTCTTTGCCCACATTGTCAAAGAACATTTCGAGCCAAAATAGGCCTTATCAGCCATCTTAGAACCCACGGCTCCACACCTTCAACCCCACTGGATGAAATGAATGGTCATCATCATTCTTGATGGACAAACAACAGTAGTAGTAGTAGTATGTAGTAGTAGTAGTAGTAGTAGTAGTAGTAGTAGTAGTAGTAGTATAGTAGTAGGTAGTAGTAGTATAGTAGTAGTAGTAGTTGTAGTAGTAGTAGTAGTAGTAGTAGTAGTAGTAGTAGTAGTAGTAGTAGTAGTAGTAGTAGTAGTAGTAGTAGTAGAAGTAGTAGTAGTAGTAGTAGTAGTAATATTTAGTAGCTTTCTGGCCTAGAGGTTAGCGACTTTTCTACATAATCTCGTATACTCTCGTAAGTAACGTGACGACGGTGAGAATCAAATCAGCAGTGGTTAGAATCGCGTCGGTAACTTACGGGGTATGTGAGCCGGCCGCTCAGAAAGCAATGGCAAACTACTGAGCGTAATCTTGCCAAGAAATCAACAATCAGCTGAAAGATGCTAATGTTGACAGCATTGTCCTGTAAAGGATATGCAAACAATGTTTTTAGTAGTAGTAGTAGTAGTAGTTGCTGTAGTAATAGTAATAATAGTAGTTGTAAATGTACTAGGAGGAATAGTATTAGTAGTTGTAGTAGCAGTAATATCAGTTGCAGTCATAGTAATTACAATAATAGTATTCTCAGTGGTGTTTACACGTATTACAAGTACAAGCTGTGTGAGTCATTGTAGTTATTTCCCATACAAAACTATGCTGTGAATGTCTATTTGATGCATATACAGTCTTTCGTGTTGATAGAATTGAAGTGATAGCAATTTGAGTTGTTCACAAATATTTCCCTATAATATTATACAGATACAGCACGTTGCGAGTGACTTTCATTTAGCCTCACCCAACTGTGGTGATGAAGGAAATACTAAATATGCAATATAGGTCAAATTTGTAGCGCCACGGGATCTACAGGCGAGCGCCTAGCCGCAATGCTACGGCAACCAATTAGGCTTGTAGTTAGTTAATGGCAAATAGAGCATTTAACCAACCAACGGGTGTCTTTCCTTAAACAAATGTTCAACTATTCCTGACATTAAATTAATACAACATACTATTTATGTGCTGTAATTTCACCTTTGTCGTTTGTATAAACGTCACGTTCTAAGAAGCAGGGCTTGTATTGTCTGTGGTCCTTCAGCAAATTAAACTCACACATTTATCTGACTACAAACGATGGCGATGATAATTCAGGCATGGAATTATTCGAGGGATAGTGCAATCTATAAACGGCATTCTGTACGATTGCTTTAATCAAACAATTATTCTGCCTTGAACATTAAAAATGCAGGAAATACGTACGTACAGATGCCACGCTGGCATTTTAAATCTAAGATTTGGCTGACAAGACCTAGTAAATTGTTAAAGATGTTACTAAATTCAATCTTACTGAAGACACTACATAATTCACTCTTCTTGATCATCTAGCTAATACATCTGACAATCTCTATATTTGTTACAGCCATGGAACATTTACCAATGAATATAGTAATTACTTGATCAATTTGCATCCAAAGCGAATAGCACGTTTCTGAACATTCGCTCACATTGGACAAATGTCCTGTAGATTTAAAAATTCAGTGAATAATTTAACCAGCAACAATACTTCTTCTTTTCAGGAACTTTCTTGTCGTTTCAAATCTGGTCTTGATGATTTAATGTGTTAATTCATGAAATTCCTATACGCAGGCTGACTTCTCCGCGGACGTTTAACTATATAATCAATATAACCTATGGTTTCCGTATTAAATAATTCGTTATTCGTCTTGCCATCCGATTCTACAGGTCATTACTGCGCGTTTGTTACATGCATGTTACGTACACGCGTAGAGTGTAGAATGTTTATGTATGTATTTGTTTTCTTACTTGATCTTCATTTGATCAAGTCTAAAGTAAACTGTGCACAATTACTAACGTATTAAGACAGAACCGATAATCAAAGTAACAGTCATACCTGTCTATAGTTGTTAAAATCATGTTAAAATCACATATACAACGAGCCAACCATTCAACGCAGACAATCTTATATATAAAAAAGGATGTGTGTGGGTGGGTGGGTGTGTATGTCCTTTATGCGTTCGCGAACGGCCCATCCGATTGAGATGAAATTTTCTACACGTCTTCCTCTCATTCCAGCGTTGCCAACTGTCATAGTTTTTTTTTTCTTCTTCCTCCTCCTCCCTCCTACCCCCTCCCTAAATACGTACGTAAAATATATGATGATGATGATGAAAGAATCCCCGAACCAAACGCTAGGAAAAGCGAAGAAAAGTGACGTGACTACACAGAATCGTCACCAGACGGCAATCATCATCATCAATCAAGTGCCGTGCCGGCTGGCGTAGGCGTTCATTGGCTCTCCATAGATCTCGGTCTTTGGTTTTCTGGATCAACTCTGCTGCTGATATTCCTCCATGCAACGGCAATATCAATAACATTCATCTTTTTATGTGTAAGGGAAGTTATCTACAGTCATGTAGAAGGGAAGAACAATCAATGGAAGGAAGGAAATCACAGAACCTTGACGAGTATGAACATTCGGAATGGCGAAACTCCCTCCCTCCCTCCTTCTCCCCTGCCTCCCTCCTCCTCCCTCTATACTCCCTCCCTCCTCCTCCCTCGACCTCCCTACCTCCACCCTCCTCCTCCTCCTCTCCATCCTCCTCCCCTCCTCCTCCTCCCTCTACCGTCCTCTCCCTCCTCCCTCTCCCTCCTCCCTCTTCCTTCTCCTCTTCCTCTCCTCCTAATCCTCCATCCCTCCTCCCCCCCTACTCCTTCCTCCTTCTCCCTCAGCCTCCTCCTCCTCCTCCCTCCTCTTCCCTACTTCCTCCCCCTCCCTCCTCATCCCTCCTCCTCCTCCTTCCTGCCTCCCTCCTGCCTCCTCCTGCCTCCTTCTCCCTAATCCCTGCCTCCTCCTTCCTTCTCCCTTCTTCTCCGCTCTTCCTCACTTCTTGCAATTGCGAGAATTCTCACGACAATCGTCAGTGTCTCAATTGTGTGTAAAGTGTGGGAGTTTGTTCTTATTAGCTTCAGTGATCATGTGAGGCATCAAGTATTTGTCTAGATGTGAGGATGTATGTATGGGTGTGTATGTGAGGGATATGTGTGTGTGTGTGGGGGGGGAATGTGTGTGTGCCTGTGTAAGAGAGAGAGAGAGAGAGAGAGAGAGAGAGAGATGAGAGAAGAGAGAGGAGAGAGAGAGAGAGAGAGAGAGAGAGAGAGAGAGAGAGAAGAGAGAGAGAGAGAATCAGTGCTCGCATGTCCTGTAACATGCCATTCCATATTTTTTGTGTATTTTCATCTTTCACATTATCATTTTGTATGTATGACACTTGATTTTATCATGTATAATATATCATTACTGTAATGTGAGTGAGAGCGTTAGTGAGAGAGAGAGAGAGAGGAGAGAGAGAGAGAGAGGAGAGAGAGAGAGAGAGAGTGAGAGAGAGAGAGGAGAGAGAGAGAGAGAGAGAGAGAGAGAGAGAGAGAGAGAGAGAGAGAGAGTTGAATTGCATCACTAATTTTTAAGTTACAAAATGTATATGTACAATTTTTCTCAATTTTCTTTACAATTTTGCGACAATGCTCACGACAATCGTCACTGTATGTGTGTGTAAAGTGTGGGAGTTTGATCATAATAGTAGGTTGGGGGATCGGGGGATGTGTTTGTGGGTGGATTCGTTATGTGTGTGGGTGGGCTGAGGATGTGTGGGTGGGAGGGGTGGGTTTGTGTGGGTGGGTGGGGGATTGTATGTGGGTGGGTGGGGGATTGTGTGTGGGTGCGTGCGAGATGTATGCGGTGTATGGGGAGATGTGTTTGTGGGTGGGGATGTGTGTTTGTGTAGATGGTTGTGGGTGAGTGGGTGGAGGAGTATATGTTGGTGGATGATTGATGGTGGTTATGGGATGGGTGGGGGTATATGTGTGGGTGGGGAGATGTGGGTGTGGGGATATGTGGTGGGTGGGAGATGTGTGCAGGTGGGGGTGGTTGTGGGTTTGGGGATGTGTGTGTGGGTGAGGGATGTGTATGGGTGTGGGATGTTTGGGTGGATGGGTGGGGAGTGTGTGTGGTGAGAGATGTGTGGGTGAATGTGTATGGGGGGTGTGTGGGTTGGGGGAGGGGGTGCGTGATGGTGTGGGTGATGGATTTGGAGATGTGTGTGTGGGTGGGGGATATGTCTGGCTGGGTGGGGGTGTGTGTGGCTGAATGAAGGATGTATGTGTGGGTAGTGAGGGTGATTGTAGTTGGGGATGTGTGGATGGGTAGGAGATGTGTGGATAGATGTGTTGTGTGGGTGAGGGATGTGTCTTTGGGATGTGTGTGTGTGTGGTATTGTGTGGAGGGGAGCTGGTGTGGTATAATGATGTTTGTGTGGGTGGGTGAAGGTGTGGTTGGGTTTGTGGGTGGGTGAAGGATGTGTGTGAGGGTGGGGGATGTGTACTTAGATGGGTGGTTGGGATGTGTGAGTGTGGGTGGGTAGATAGGAGATGTATGTGTTGATGAGTGGGTAAGGGATGTGTGGGTGTTAGTGGTTGAGGGATAAGTACGTGTGTCTAGGGATGTGTTAGGGGATGAATGTATGGGTTGTGTGTGCGTGGATGGGAGGTGTGTGTTTGTGAATGGGGAATGTGTTGGTGGGTGGGGATGTGTGTGAGGAATGTTTGTATGGGTGGGGAGATTGTGCGTGGGTGGGGATGTGTGTGTATATGGGTAGGGGTGTGTGGTTAAGGGATGTGTGGCTGGGGGAATGGGTGGATGGATTATGTGTGGTTGGGTGGATGATGTGTGGTTGGGTAGAGGATGTGTGGGTGGGTGATTGTATATGAGTAAGGGTGTGGTTAAGGGATGTTTGGTTGGGGGATGGGTGGGTATAGGATGTGTGGGTGGGTAGAGGATATGTGGGTGGGTGAGTGTGTGCAGGTTAGGAGATGGTGGGAGATGTTTGTAGGTGCGGGCTCGGGATCTGTGAGTGGGCTGGAGGAGATGGGAGATTATGTGGGTGAGTGCGGAATTTGTGTGTGGGTAGGTGCGGAATATGTGAGTTGACGGGGAGACATGTGTTTGGCTGAGGAATGTGTGTTTGGTTGGGTGGTTGGAGGTGTGTGGGTGGAGGAGGATATTGGGTGAGTGATTGTCGGTGGGAAATGGGACGGGTAGAGGATATGTGAGTGTGTGGGGAGATGTGTGTAGGTGGGGGATGTGTGGGTTATTGAATGTATGTGTGCTTGGGGTGTGGGTGGATGGGATGTGTGGTGGGTGAGAGGTGTGTGTGGGTGGGGAGATGTGTAGGTGTAGCGGTGTGGTGGATGGGTGGGGGAATGTATTGTATGTGTGTGTGGTTGGGTGGGGAAGTTGGAGTGAATGGGGGATGTGTGGGTGGGTGGTGGATGTGTCTCATAACATAGTAATATGCATTGTTTATGTTTACAAAATTCATGTGACAATGTTTTTTTCCTATGCACTGTTGATGAAAGAAAGATTAATGATTGGAAGGGCCGAATGTAAGACGGGCCTGCGTGCCCAATTTGTTACCCTTTGAAAATAAAGTCTGTTCGTTCGTTCGTTCGTTCGTTCCTCCATCCTACTTCCTCCTCCATCCTACTCCCTCCTCCTCCCTTCTCCTCCTCCTCCCTCTACCTCCTCCTCCTCCTTCCACCCTCCTCCTCCTCCCTTCTCCTCCTCTTCCATCTCCCTTTCCTTCCTTCCCTCCTCATTCTCCCTCCTCCTCCCTCCTTCCTCTCCTTCCTCCTCCTTCCTTCTTCTCCCTCCGCCTCCTCTCCCCTCCTCCTCCCTCCTTCCCCTCCTCCCTCCTCCTCCTTCTCCTCCTCCCTCCTTCTCCCTTCTCTGACTCCTCTCTACCCTCCTCCTCCTACCCTCTTCCTCTTCCCCTCCCCTTCTGCCCTCTCCCTCTCCCTCCTCCTCCTCTCTCTTCCTCTCCTCCCCTCTTCCTCCTCCTTCCGCCTCCTCCCCTCTTCTCCCCTTCCTCCATCTCAATCCTCTTCCTCCTCCATCCTCCTCCTCCCTCTTCCTCCTCCTCCCTCTTCCTCCTGCATTCTACTCTTCCTTCTCACTCCCTCCTCCTCCCTATTCCTCCTCCTCCTACCTCCTCCACCGCTCTTCCGCCCTCCTCCTCCAGTTCTTCCCTCCTCCCTCCTCTACCTCCTCCTCCTCCTCTCTCCCTCCTCCCCCTACCCTATTTCGCTCTTCCCCTCCCCTCATCCATCTCCCTCCTCTTCCTCTCCATCCTCCTCTCTCTTCATCTTCCTACTCCCTCTACTCCTGCCTCCCGCTCTTCCGTCGTCCTCCTACCCTACCTCATCCTCCTTCATCTCTCCTCCCTTTTCCTCCAACCTCCTCACTCACTCCCTCCTGCCTCCTCCTCCTCCTCCACATCTTTCCTCCTCCCTCTTCCTCCTCCTCCTCCTCCCCCTCCTTCTCTCCCATCCTTCTCCCCCCTCCTCCTACTACCTCTTCCTCCCTCTCCTCCGCTCCACCTCCTCCTCTTTCCTCCTCCCTCTCCTCCTCCCTCCTCCCTCCTCTGGCGTCCTCCTCCTCCTCCCTCCCCCTTCTCCTCCTTCTCACTCTTCCATACTCAATCTGGCTCCTTCCTCCTCCTCCCATCTCTCTCTCCCTCTCCTCCCTCCTCCTTCTCCCTCCTCCTTCTCCCTCCTCCTAATACATCTCCTCCCCTCCTCCTTCCTCCTCCTCCCATCTGCCTCGCCTCCCTCCTCCTCCCTTCTCCTCATTATCCTCTTCCCCCATCCTCCTCTAACCCTCTATTCTCCCTACCCTCCTCCTCCCCTCCTCCTCCCTCCTACTTCTCTCTCCGCCTATCTCTTCCTCCCTCTCCTCCTCCTCCCTCTTCATCCTTCCTCCTACCTCCTCCCTCCTCCTCCTCTCTCTCCTCCCTCCTCCCTTTTCCTCCCTCCTCGTCCTCTTTCTACCTCCTCCTTCTCCTCCCTCCTCCTCCTTCCTCCACATCCCTCCTCCTCCCTCTTCCTCCTCCTCCTCCTCATCATTCCTCCTCTCCCTCCTCCTCATCCCCATCCTCTCCTCTCTCCTCCCTCCTCCTTCTCCTTCCTCCTTCTACCTCTTCCATCCCTCCTCCTTCTCCCTCCACCTCTCCCTCCTTCTTTACTCTCCTCCTCCTTCCTCCTCCTCCTTCCTCCTCCTCCCCTCTCCCTCTTCCTCCTCCCCCTCCTCCTCCTGCGTTCTCTCCTCCTCCTCCTGACGTTCTCCTCCTCCCTCCTCCCTCTTCCCCTTCTCCCTCCTTCTCCCTCTTCTCCCTCCCTTTCCTCCTCCCTCTTCCTCCCCCTTCCTCTTCCTCCTCTCCCTTCTCTCTTCTCCTCCCCTCCTCCTCATCTCTCCTCCTCCTCCCTCTCTCCTCCTCCCTCCTCCTTTCTCCTCCTCCTTCCTCCTCCTCCCCTCCTCCTCCCTCCTTCCTCCCTCCCTCCCTCCTCCTCCTCCTCCTTCTCCTCTTTCCCCCCTCCTCCTCCTAATCTCTCCTCCTCCCTCCTTCTCCCTCCTATTCCTCCCTACTCCTCCTCCCTCCTATTCCTCCCTACTCCTCCTCCTCCCTCCTCCTCCTCTCTCCGCCTATCTCTTCCTCCCTCCTCCTCCTCCCTCCTCCACCCTCTTCCTCCTCCCTCCTCCTACTCCTCCTTTTTCTTCTTCTTCTGCTGCTGCTGCCGCCGCTCCATTTACCCAAGTTAATTGTTGGGGGACTATGTAAAGATCTTTCAAGTGCTCTTTCTAATGCTTTTTGTAAGTTGGTCTTCGTTTATCTAAGGTTGTTCTAACCGCAACCAATAAATGATTAGACTGACAGGCAGACAGACAGACAGACAGACAGACAGACAGACAGACAGACAGACAGACAGACAGACAGACAGACAGACAGACAGACAGACAGACGGGAACGGGAACTTATATGAATTAAATGAGATGCTCCCCATCAGGGGCTGGGCGAAGCCGGGCCGGGTCAGACAGACAGACAGACAGTCAGACAGACAGATAGACAGACAGACAGACAGATAGATAGTCGGGAACGGGAACGGGAGCTTATATGACTACTTATATGAATTAAATTAGATGCTCCACATCAGGAGCTAGGCGATGCCGGGCAGGGTCAGACAGACAGACAGACAGACAGACAGACAGACAGATAGACAGTCGGGAACGGGAGCTTATATGACTACTTATATGAATTAAATGAGATGCTCCCCACCAGGGACTTGGCGAAGCCGGGCCGGGTCTGCTAGTTTATTATAAATAAGAACTTCAAATACTGAGCCATAGCGAGATCAGGATGTCGACTAACACAACAATGTCGATGTCACTGACAACCGAGACGATAGACCTATTAATTCTCAGCAAAGAACTCTCGCGCGTAATTTTTCAAGCACTTCGCTATGTACTACTGCCCTGTGCCAGCGTATTGGGAATAGTCGGGAATGTGACCAGCATTATCATACTGTCTCGACAAGGCTTCAAGAAATGTTCCAATGTACTTCTCATGGCTTTGTCCATCTCCGATGTTTTATTACTTGCTGGTATGAACAACATCCCTAATTATATTTATTTCGAAAACACGCCTTCGGCATTCAGATTATCAGAAACAATCAACTATATGTTGTATTTTGGGTCCATTGTGTGTTTTAGTGCTTACACTATAGGATATCTGTCATCGTTGGTTATACCTGTAATAATAACAGGTGAACGTATATTATCCATATTTTCTCCACTCAAGGTCTATTTCATCTTAACTCCCGGTTGCATATTGACTGTTGTTTCGTGTTTGTATAGTTTAAGTGCTGCATATTTCCTGTACCGTTACATAATATGTATACAGTTCAAGCAATTTGTGATAGAAGGCTCCACTGTGGGTGTATTTGTGTACACAGGTGTATATGTAAATGATGTTAGAAGCGGGGTCTATGGATTAATGGAAAATATAGTTAATTACATGACAGGAATAATACCGATTAGTATTGTAACATTGGGATGTGTTGTTATTGGAATCCAGGTGGCAATAATTACCAACAGACGTAAACAGCTGACCGGCCGTCAGGTAAAACTAGGCGCCAACACATCACCTTCAAAGACAACTAAAACTTTGTTCAGTATCTGTGTCGTGTATATTGTGTGTAGTGGCTTTGCATTTATTTTTGGATATGTTGCGGAGATTCAACTTGTGAGAAAAGATATTGGTCTGCAGAACGTGTTAGGGTGTTTTCAAGATCTGCTACTTTGTGTAAACTGTGTTGGAGATTTTGTTATTTACGTCCGTGCTAATAAAAGATTCGGGAGATCAGGCGGTACGAAGCGTTGTCTCATGCGGTGTTGAAGTAAAGAGAAATGTATTTGTTTTGATACATAATAAGGTTATAAACATACTTTAGAATGAACGAAAGGCAGTCGTGAGAGTGCTGTTTGTCCATCAAATATGATGATAACCATTCATTACATCCAGTGGGGTTAAAAGTGTTGAGCCGTGAGTTCTAAGATTGCTGATAAGATCTATTTTGGCGCGAAATGTTCTTTGACAATGTGGGAAAAGGATGCTTGACGTTCCAGTAGGAGGATCTCCTGCAGTGGGTTTTCTGTCCAGCCTTTTCTTGACAGCTCTTGCAGTCCTGGTTGCTTCACATGTGACTGCACCCTTGCATAATGATGTACGCCACGAATTTTGGTCTTTGGCAGCAGTCTCCCAAGTGCCATGATGAATTCCAAAAGCTTTTAGTGAGATTATCAGTGTCTTTAAAGCGTTTCCACTGGCCGCCTTCGGAGCAGTTACCACATCGCATCTCGTCGTAGAAAATTCGTTTAGGGAGCCTGTGATCTGGCATGTGAGTCAAGTGACCAGCCCAGCGAATCTGATTCTTCATAGTAGAGTGTGGATACTGGGCTTGGACGCTCTTTCAGTGTCTGGGATCTTGTCTTGCCATACAATCTTCAATAGCTTCCTAACTCAGACTGTGTGGAAGTTGTTTAATTTCCTAGCATGTCGCTGATAGACATTCCAGGTTTTACAAGCATATAGCAATGTGGATTAGTCTTAGTTAGTCTTTCCTCTTGAGCCTAAGGCGGCGCATAGGGCAGAAGTCCTGTCTCTCCATGCCTGGCGGTTCGCTGCTATCTGTTGTAGATCTTGGATATTTACTTGGCCATTGAATGAGCCTTCTCTAATGATGGTTCTACGCAGGGTCTCTCTTGGTCTTCCCCGTTTTCTTTTCCCTACCGGTGACCATATGAGGGCTTGGTAGGGGAGTCTTGTCTTGTCCATTCTGAGTACATGGCCGATGTAGTTCCAACGGCGTCTTCTTATGAAATTGGATACTGTATCTTGCTTAGTCTCTTGTCTTATTTGCGAATTGGTTCTGAAGTCTGTCCAGTGGATGTTTAGAAGTCTTCTAAGACATTTGTTCTCAAAATTGTCTAATTTTTTTATCTAAAGCTACCGTTGATTTCCAACTTTCACATCCATACGTTAACACTGGAATCACACAAGAGTTGAAGATTTTAAGTTTTGTGTGTTTGCTGAGTGTCTTTGACTTCCAGGTGTTTGACAGTTTATTGAAGGCACTAGATGCCAGTGCGATTCTAGATGATATTTCTGGTGTTGAGTCCCCTGTGGATGTCATTTTGCTTCCTAGGTATGTGAAGCTGTTGACTTTTTCAAGAACGTAGCTGTTCAATTTGGTCTCATCTGAACTGTTGGTAAGATCAATAGTCTTTGTTTTTGTGGTGTTAATTTGGAGACCAATTTGCCCTGAAACATTTTGGAGGTGGTTTATTTTCTCTTGGGCATCCGGATGTGTTGAACTCAAAAGCACTATGTCGTCGGCAAAGTCCAGGTCTTCTAGAATGTGGATAGTCGTGAGAATATATGATGATGCAATAGGATGGTTTGACATAAACAATTGTGTCAGGCATATTTCGTGTTGTCACTTTATCTGTTGAATGTATATATTGAAAACACCATGGGGTATGATAGAGAAAAGGAAAATATAATAAGGTACAATGTGATTTCGTTGTATATTTTTTTTTTAAGCATTTCCTTTTACAGGACTTAGCTGTCAACACCAGCATCTTTCAGCTGTATGTTGATCTCTTGGCAAGATTACGCTCAGTAGTTTGCCATTGCTTTCTGAGCGGCCGGCTCAGTATCCCGCAAGTCACGAGCGGGGGTCGAACCGCCTCAGCTCTCGCTCCGCTACGAGACTCTGCGTGATAAACGGGATTACAGAGAGAAAGTGTTGTAATCCCACAGCCAGAGAGACCGGCAATATTGAATAGAAATACAGGATCTTCGATACGATGACGACACATCATTATTTGCAATAACACAAATAGAATTTAAACACAGAAGCCACAAACAACATGTTTCACGATTTACTGCCTGGCATTTTTCGCTGCATCTCTACAGTTATATCTCATATGAGTGGAAAAAAATTAATATCAGATGATATATAACTCTGCAGTATACACTAGACAAGATGTAGCGAAATATGTCAGGCCAGAAATCGTGCAACATATTGTTTCTGGCTTCTGTGGCTACATTTACTAAAGAAAAACTATTGTATTTAACACAAATAGTGATTGAGAAATTAAAACAAATAAGCACAAGTCCAAAGAAGCGATTACCTTGTTGTGGCGGCTGACAATTACACTGCCAATGGCATGAACCCGGTAGGTCAGGATTTGATACCAGCTCTCGACATTCGCTTTGTGAGGGAAGATTGAATAGTTATTCTTAAGTACACTCAAAATGTGATGCCTCTAACATTTCACAGGGCCCTGCTACGGACTTGTTTGTTTTTATTTTGCAAGACCAAATTTAAAACCAAAATAAAATGCAACAATAACGAAAAACATTACCATTGATAAAACAAATGTGATATATATATATATATATATATATATATATATATATATATATATATATATATAGATATATATATATATATATATATATATATATATATATATATGTGTGTGTGTGTGTGTGTGTGTTTGTGTGTGTGTGTGTGTCCAGCCATATGATTCCAGGAAGTCCTCGAAAAGAATATTATTGTGTGTTGACTATTGATACAAAAATGCTAGTGAAAAATGTTATTACATTTTTGATGTTTTATATGAAGACGATAACGATAAATGCACATGTATTACATATAATATGAATGCATATTGCAGTCAAGATCCCACTGATTGCACCTAACTCTAGGCTTGTACATAAAAATTGCCTTACTAAGAGGGCCGTATTTAGTTACCTCAAAAGATTGAGCTGATAGAAAAAGTATTACAATTTTGTAATCAGCAACAGAGATGATAAAGTCCTTACCCAGCTTTGGCATTGAAACTATCACAGAATTATGTAATGATGTATATATATATATATATATATATATAATATATATATATATATATATATATAATATATATATATATATATATATATATATATATAATACTGGGTACATCCCCAAGGATTTGAAAACATTCATTTTCATCACACTACAGAAGAAGCCAAGAGCTGTTTATTGTGAGGATTACAGAACTATTAGCTTAATGAGCCACATAACTAAGTAACTACTCAAGGTCATATAAGAAAGAATTCAACATAAAATAGATGAAGAAGTAGCTGAAGAACAAAAACAGCGGCACCAGAGAAGCAATTATTTTGTTTGAGGATGTTAATTGTAAAATAGTATTTATGTTTGTTTTATAGACTACAAGAAAGCTTTTGATAGAGTACAACATGAACGACTAATTACGTGCCTTTAAGATATAGAAATAGACGGAAAGGACATCAGACTTTTTAGTAACTTGTACTGGGAACAAGTAGCGTCTATTAAATGAGGAAATAACTATTCGTCGCTATAGAGATAAAACGAGGAGTACGGCAGGGATGTGTACTGTCCCCAAGCCTCTTCAACCTA
>JACEFZ010027957.1:0-72500 GCA_014155875.1 Cepaea nemoralis | reverse complement strand
AGATTAGCCCCATTGAACAAATCACCGGGACAGGATGAAATACCAAATGAACTAATTAAAGCAGCAAGAGAAGTAGGAACAGCTTGGCTACATAGACTATTCAACCATGTTTGGGTAGAACAACAGACACCACGAGACTAGGGAAACGCCATAATTATCCCAATTTGGAAAAACAAAGGCAGCAAAAGAGACTGCACACTGTTGAGCCATACTTGGAAAATATTTTGCAAAATTCTTGAAAAAAGATTACGAACTACTTTAGAGCCCCAGCTAAGCGAAACACAACTTGGATTTAGGAAAAACAAAGGATGCACAGATGCCATTTTTGCTCTTAGACAACTTATAGAAAAATCAATCGAATTCAGTGAAACACTCTACTTAGCCTTTGTCGACCAAGAAAAGGCATTCGACAGAGTAGATAGAAACAAACTGTGGGAAATCCTTAAACAATATGGAGTGAGTACACATCTAACAAACCTATGTAGAAGTTTATACAACAACAGTGAATGCATAGTGAGAGCAACTGGAGGACACTCAGAACCCTTTACCATAAGATCTGGAGTACGACAAGGTTGTGTCCTGTCCCCTCTCTTGTTCATAACATATATAGACAACATATGTTAAGAAACCAGCCAAGCAGAGACAGCAAGAATACCGCATGACGAGAACACAGAAGAAGAACAATCTGCGAATCTAACCATTAGAGAACTCCTGTTTGCGGACGACCAAGCACTAATAGCAAAATCAGAAGCTGAATTACAAGACCACGTGAATAGTCTAAACGAAATGTGTAGGGAACATAACATGAAAATTAGCACAAGCAAAACAGAGGTAATGACTATAACTAAAGAAGAACAAACAACAACAATTCACCTAAACGAACATCCCTTGAAATAAGTAAAGAGTTTCAAGTACCTAGGAAGTATAATATAATCAAATGGCAGATCAGAAGACGAGATCGAAAATAGGTGCAATAAGGCAAATCAACTCATTCTCATAAGGACTATATATTGGCAAAAGCATAGAATTTAAGTGTAGTCTCAAGTTGTTCCCCCGGTCAGCTGCCATCTTCCTCTACGTTTGCTTTCTTGTTTTCGTCATCGGTGTATGGCACCAATACTAAAGAACAAACATGTATCAATAACTACTAAGAAAGCGCTTTACAACACAATCTTCCTACCAACTCTATGCTACCAATGCCAAACCTGGACAATGACAGAAAAAGAGAAAAGAAAAATCACAACATCAGAAATGAGGTTCCTGAGAAGAATACTCAACGTATCTAGAAGCGATAAGATCAGAAATGAAAAAATCAGGACTAAAGTGGGGTTAAAAGTGGTGGTTTCCCCTTGCCTTCCGCTGGACAATTAGTAAACAGGCAAACAAATCCTTGGAAGCCTTGGAGATGTGGTTGTATAGAAGAATGCTGAAAATTAATTGGACAGCCAAAATGAGTGATCAAGACATTTTAAGGGAAGCTGAGTCGCAAAGACAAATTATCACAAACATCAGAAAAAAGGCAGTCATTGATTTTTGGCCACGTTATGAGAAGACAAAAATGAGCATGTCGTGACCACTGGACAGATTTGAGGAAAGAGAGATAGAGGAAGACAGCTTGAGAAAATTCTTGACAGTATTGTGTCATGGCACGGAAGGGAGTCAACACACAGATTGATCCATGACATCTGAGATCGCAATTTGTGGAGAGGCATGATCGCCCATGCTAGACGACAAGGCACTGGATGATGATGATGATGATGATGATGCTCTGTGATGGAAATAATTTCAGCTGTGACATCATGACTGCACTCCTGGCATGGCTTACTGGCTCGCATTGCTGACTTTAGACTGTCCTGTCATGGCCTTCTTCTGTTGCCTTGTATCTCCCATGAGGCACAGATCCTCAGTCAACTCACCTTCAAGACTTCCATTCCTTAGCTATCCCTTGCTGTTTTATATTTGACCTCCCATATTATTAATTTATATTTCCACATGTTTTTGGGTTTCACTCTATTTCTTTTGGCTTGTAGATTGCAGACAATGGCCTTTTGAGTTATACAATTCATATGTTTTCACAGTATATGTCCAATCCAACGCAGCATCTACTCTTAACATCTTGCTTCACAGGTATTTGTCTAGTTCTCTCCATGAGCTCCACATGTAATGGTACATACATGTTAAATTGTCTTTTAATTATATGCGGGAGATTGATTACAATAACTTCTACTGTAACTATTCCTTGCACTGTTTACTATCTACATTTTTTGACTCTTGTGGGTTGTACATTCATTCATCATGTGCCATGCTGACAAGCAAGGGCAGTCATGTTTCGCCATCTCACTCGACCACAGAGTCGTGGATCAGCTCTGTGTTCCTGTCTCGACCATGCCACGTGGCTAGTCGTCCAGGTATTCACTTCTCTGCCTTCTCCTTTTTGCTTCCCCTCGATCTTGCCAGTGTTAAATTGTCCTTTAAAATACGCTGCTCTGTAATTGAAATAATTTCTGCTGTGACACCATGAATGTATTCTTTGCACTACTTAGTGTAATGTATATTGCTGCCTTTAGTGGGCTGTGATGTAATCAGTTTAAAATTGTTCTTTAAGCTTAAGCTGCTCTGTGTTTGAAATAATTTATGTTGTGACATCATGACTGCATTCCTTGCATGGTTTTACTGGCTACAGTGACAAACAGTTGTATATCAAATAAGCTCAGACTCATCAAGAATGCCAAATGTTGGGTGTGTAAAAACACCTTGAAACACCTTCTACTTACTCTTAGATGCATGATGCTGGGAAGGCAGGTAACATAATACTCGCATAAACGAGTGCACAATCCTTGAATCGTAATGAAATTTAATTAACCGTTCTCTCCAGGCCATGGACCGAATCAGGAAATTGTCTGTTTGGACTTTCCCAATCAAAATATTAATAACTATTTTAATAATGTATTGTATTTTTTGTAATCAGAAATTTGATTATTTTATCTACACCAGCAAGAACCGCCTTTTTCAGTGCTATATATAATGCCATTACTATGCACGGGTGTAATTGGCATGAAAATCAGAACTTACAAATTAGCAATATCTGTTATAGAAAGTTAAAATCCAAACAGCACAATGCAAACAAATAAGGTTTCTGGAATACTTTTAGAAAATGATTAAATTCAGTGGGTTATCTGGCACAGGGTGTGGTACACTGGGCTAGAATGACAAATGAAGCCCAACTGTTTACATTCTGTACTTAGCACAATAGAAAATGTTGTTTTGCTGCGTACTTTAAGAGTTAATTTTGTTTTACTCTTTCTTTTTTTCCATTCCTGAAGCCAATCAATCGGCTAGCTTTCAACCAGAGCTGTGTGTACATAGAGAGATTTTCATATTGTTTCCTCAACTATTTGACCTTTGGTTGTGTTGTGTTTTCACATCGAATGATTCGTTATAATCATTAAAAATAAATTATTGTATTTTATTTACAATATATCTGTTGTGTTTGCTTGCAGTGTTTATTGGGTCTCTCTGTAGTCATATATTTGTTGTTTGTCTGCCTATATTCACATACTTGGTGTTTGTCTCCCTATCTTCACATATTTGTTGTCTGTCTCCCTATATTCACATACTTGAGTGTTTGTCTGGTCTATATTCACATATTTATTGTGTCTCCCTATATTCACATACTTGGTGTTTGTCTGTCTATATTCACATATTTATTGGTGTCTCCCTATATTCACATACTTGGTGTTTTTCTGTCTATATTCACATACATGGTGTTTGTCTATATTCACATGTTTGAAGTTTGTATATATGCATATATTTCTTGTTTATCTGGCTATATTCACATATTTCTTATTTGTTTGCCAATATTCACATATTTGTTGTGTCTCCCTATATTCACATATTTGTTGTTTGCCAATATTCACATATTTGTTGTTTGCCAATATTCACATATTTGTTGTGTCTCCCTATATTCACATATTTGTTGTTTGCCAATATTCACATATTTGTTGTTTGCCAATATTCACATATTTGTTGTGTCCCCATATATTCACATATTTGTTGTTTGCCAATATTCACATATTTGTGTTGTTGCCAATATTCACATATTTGTTGTGTCTCCCTATATTCACATATTTGTTTGTTTGCCAAGATTCACATATTTGTTTGTTTGCCAATATTCACATAATTTGTTGTGTCCTCCCTATATTCCACTATTTATTGTGTCTCCCTATATTCACATACTTGGTAGTTTTTCTGTCTATATTCACATACATGGGTTTGTCTATATTCACAATGTTGAAGTTTGTATATATGCATATATTTCTTGTTATATCTGGCTATATCACATATGTCTATTTGTTTGCCAATATTCACATATTGTTGTGTCTCCCTATATCACATATTTGTTGTTTGCCAATATTCACATATTTGTGTGTTTGCCCATATTCACCATATTTGATTGTGTCTCCTATTAATTCACATATTGTTGTTGTCTGTCTGTATCTATATTCACATACATGTTGTTTTTCTGTCTGTATTCACTATTTCTTGTTTGTATTCATATATTATCTTGTTTAAAACTGTCAACTGTCATTACTGCCAATAGTACCCTGCAAGTGTATGGCAGGGGGGTCTTTGAGCCTGAATTGAGGCCACCTGGCTTAGTGCAGTCACCGCGAACTCTGCAGGTTAGGGTTTTCACCTATGTATTGTGTCTCAATCTGTACTCACATATCTAATGTGTCTCAATCTGTACTCACATATGTATTGTGTCTCAATCTGTACTCACATATGTATTGTGTCTCAATCTGTACTCACATATGTATTGGTCTCAATATGTACTCACATATGTATTGTGTCTCAATATGTACTCACATATGTATTGTGTCTCAATATGTACTCACATATGTATTGTGTCTCAATCTGTACTCACATATGTATTGTGTCTCAATCTGTACTCACATATGTATTGTGTCTCAATCTGTACTCACATATGTATTGTGTCTCAATATGTACTCACATATGCAATGTGTCTCAATCTGTACTCACATATGTAATGTGTCTCAATCTGTACTCACATATGTATTGTCTCAATCTGTTCTCACATATGTATTGTCTCAATATGTACTCACATATGTATTGTCTCAATCTGTACTCACATATGTATTGTTTCTCAATCTGTACTCACATATGTATTGTGTCTCAATATGACTCACATATGTATTGTGTCTCATCTGTACTCACATATGTAATGTGTCTCAATCGTACTCACATATGTATTGTGTCTCAATATGTACTCAGATATGTAATGTGTCCTCAATATTACTCACATATGTATTGGTCTCAATAGATACTCACATATGTATTGTGTCTCAATCTGTACTCACATATGTATTGTGTCTCAATCTGTACTCACATATGTATTGTGTCTCAATCTGTACTCACATATGTATTGTGTCTCAATCAGTACTCACATATGTATTGTGTCTCAATCTTACTCACATATGTATTGTCTCAATATGTACTCACATATGTATTGTGTCTCAATATGTACTCACATATGTATTGTCACAATCTGTACTCACATATGTATTGTCTCAATCTGTACTCACATATGTATTGTGTCTCAATATATACTCACATATGTAATGTGTCTCAATATGTACTCACACATTTAATGTGTCTCAATATGTACTCACATATGTAATGTGTCTCAATCTGTACATTGGCACCTTTCCGTCTTGACAGACGATAGTTTGTACATTTTGTGCTTCAAAAAGGCTTAATAACTACGATCCATGGCGGTGGCGAGTGTGGCTGGTAGGCCATTCTTGACTGCAAATGTTTGCCCACAGTAGGTGCATGTGAAAACATGTTCATTTCCACCATTTTGCACCATCTTACGTCTCTCACGCTCTGTGTGTGCTTTATCTGCATCATTTTCTCCTTTGTCTTTATTCATTTCTGATAGTTGCCCTCCATGCATCACGTTCAGCGGCGACGTGCTCCCAATGTGCATTATCAATGCCTGTATCAATCATGTCCCGCTTACACACATCTTTGTATCGTAGTAGAGGCCGACCCTGAGATCTCCTACCTGTCTGTAATTCACCAAAAAAGATGTCCTTTGGTATTCTACCATCATCCATCCTCCTAACGTGTCCTATCCATCTAAGTCTACGAAGACTGAGCATGGAATACACCGTCACACAACCTGATCTTTCCAATACTTCAGTATTTGTGATTTTGTCTTGCCACTTAATACCAAGTATTCTTCGTAGACACCGCATCTGAAAGCTGTTTAAACGTTTCTCTTGGCGTGAGTAAGTTGTCCAGGTTTCACTGCCATAAAGAAGAGTACTAAGGACACAGGCGTGGTAGACGAGGACTTTTGTTTTGGCAGTAAGCTTCCTGTTCTCCCAGACTCTTTTGCTAACATGTTCATTGTTGTTGCTGCCTTGCCAATCTGATGTTGATTTCCTGATCTAGGGATAATTTGCTATTTACCTCTGATCCTAGATATGTAAAATGGTCTACTATCTCCAGTTCGGCGTCAGTCAATAAAGATTGATGGTACACATGTGCACCTTGTGACATAATCTGTGTCTTCTTTTTGTTAATTGTTAAACCAAATTCAGAACAAGCATTGGAGAATGCAGATAGTAGATGTTGTAATTCTTCCTCAGAGTGGGTCGTAAGTCGCAGCATCATCCGCAAAAAGCAACTCTCTGATTAGTACCCTGCCTAATTTTGGTCTTGGCCTTCAATCTCTGAGCATTATAGAGGCCACCATCTGAGCGTGAGTGAATGTATATACCGTCATCCTGATCACGAAAGGCATATTTCAGTAGAAGTGAAAAGTATATCCCAAAGAGGGTGGGGGATAGTACACAACCTTGCTTAACTCCACTCTTGATTTCGAACTCTTCTGAAGTTGCAGCCATCAAACTTGATTATACCTTTCATGCCTGTGTGGAATGATTCCACAATGGACAGAAGAGTTGGTGGGCAGCCAATCTTCTTTAGTGCTTTGAACAGACCCTCACGACTGACCAAATCGAATGCCTTTGTGAGGTCAATGAAGCCAATAAACAGTGGCTGATTTTGTTCCCGGCATTTTTCTTGCATCTGTCGCAATGAGAATATCATATCAATGGTAGACCGGTTCTGACGGAAGCCGCACTGTGATTCGGGGTAGACTTGATCTCCCAATACTTGAAGTCTGTGCAGGACAATTCTGGCAAATACTTTCCCAACAATACACAGAAGTGAGATACCCCTATAGTTGTTACAGTCACTCCGATCTCCCTTGTTCTTGTACAGCGTTATGATGTTTGAATCTTTGAAATCCTGTGGGACTTGTCCTTCTCGCCAGCATAGCTCTATTAGCTGGTGGATCTGTAGAGCGAGTGTGTCTTGCCCACTCCTGATTACCTCTATTGGAATCCCATCCTTACCTGGAGCCTTGCCAGATGCAAGCTCATTTATAGCACACTTAACTTCTGTTATAGTGGGAAGTGTGTCCAGGTGGTCAAGAGTTGGCAGGGCCTCTATGGCGTTGAGGGCATCATCCACTAGCTTGGTCTCACTTGAGTAAAGCTCTAAATAGTGCTCGACCCATCTATCCATCTGCTGTTTCTTATCAGTGATGATTTCTCCAGTCAAGGTTTTCAGCCGTGCACTTCTTTTGATCATTGGACCACAGGCTTTCTTTATTCCTTCATACATGCTTCTGATGTTTCCCTTATCACTTGTGATTTGAATGGACTCACATAACTTGATCCAATAGTCATTCGCACACTGCCTGGCAGCCTTTTGTACATCCTTCCTCGCTAATCTGTACATTGGCACCTTTCCGTCTTGACAGACGATAGTTTGGTACATTGTGCTTCAAAAAGGCTTCAAAAGGCTTCAAAAAATCTGTACTCACATATGTATTGTGTCTCAATATGTACTCACATATGTAATATGTCTCAATATGTAATGTGTCTCAATGTGTACTCACATATGTATTGTCTCAATATGTACTCACATATGCAATGTGTCTCAATATGTACTCACATATGTATTGTCTCAATCTGTTCTCACATATGTATTGTGTCTCAATATGTACTCACATATGTATTGTGTCTCAATATGTACTCACATATGTAATGTGTCTCAATCTGTACTCACATATGTATTGTGTCTCAATATGTACTCACATATGTAATGTGTCTCAATATGTACTCACATATGTATTGTGTCTCAATATGTACTCACATATGTATTGTGTCACAATCTGTACTCACATTTGTATTGTTTCACAAACTGTACTCACATATGTATTGTCACAATCTGTACTCACATATGTATTGTCTCAATCTGTACTCACATATGTATTGTGTCTCAATCTGTACTCATATATGTATT
Source organism: Cepaea nemoralis (assembly GCA_014155875.1). NCBI lineage: Eukaryota > Metazoa > Mollusca > Gastropoda > Stylommatophora > Helicidae > Cepaea > Cepaea nemoralis. The sequence goes on along the minus strand of JACEFZ010027957.1, from coordinate 64,094 downwards.
GTGTCTCAATATGTCAATCTGTACTCATATATGTATTGTGTCTCAATATGTCTCACATGTGTATTGTGTCTCAATCTTGCACGTATTATGAGAACAGGATAGCTGGGTATGTCGTCACACCTGGAAAGTTTGAGGGTCAGAAGAGGCTAGCGGATTCCAAGTGAGGAGATGCTGGGCAGTTTGACACCATTCTTTGCATGTCCCTTGCAGAGCCTCGCTCCCATAACAACCTTCAGGAAAACTTCTCGGTCAGAAGCAAGATGTCCTGCGTCCGATACACCCGTCTGGAGATCATCCGCCACATCCTGCCAACCCATCTTCTCTTTGGACTTCCTCTTCCTCTCTTCCCAAGCACATGCCCCTCCATGACTGTTCTCTCCAAACTTTCATGATGTTCAAGTCACCAAAACTATTCAATTTTCTTTGTTGTATCGTCTTAAGTAGCTAACCTTCTTCAATATTCAGTTCTTGTTGTATGGATGCATTTGTTCTTTCTATATCCAAGATATTCTTAGAACCCTCTGTGACATTTATATCATCATCATCAATCATGTGCATGCCGGAAGCGTGGGCGGTCATGATTCGCCATTTCACTCGATCACCAGAGTCATTTATATCAGATCAGACATTTATATACAATAGCATTTTTATGTGCCGTTCAACTTGTGTAGTAAGTGTCCAGGTCTCATCCATCCATCCATCATGTGCCATGCCGGTAAGCGTGGGCGGTCATGTTCTGCCATCTCACTCGATCAACAGAGTCGTGGATCAGTTCCGTGTTTCTGTCTCGACCATGCCACAAGGCCAAGCCATCCAGATACTTGTTTCTAGGTCTTCCCCTTGGTCTGTTCCCCTCGATCTTACCAGTTGTCACCAAGTTCTCCAAATCATTTCTTCTCATAACATGCCCAAAAAATTGTGACTGTCTACGTCTAATGTCTCTGATCAGTTTACGATCTTCATTTGTTTCTTGAAGGACTTGTTCATTGGTCTTTCTGGCTGTCCATGGTATTCTTTGCATTTTCCTCAGAAACCACATTTCTACAGCCATCAGATGTTTTTCAGCCTGGCTGCTCATTGTCCAAGCTTCACATCCATATAAAAGTACAGGTTCTATGTAGCATCTCAACACTCTTTTTCTCGTTTCAATTGACATCTTTTTATTGGTCAGTATGTTTTTCATCTTGCTAAAGGCTACTTTTGCCATGGCGATTCTTGTTCTAATCTCTTCAAGGCATCTCCCATCAGATGTTATTACTGTTCCGAGTAATTGTACCTATTCACTTGTTGAAGAATATTCCCATTTACTTGTATATTACACTGTGGTATTTCGTTCTTCCTAGTGACGACCATAATCTGTGTCTTTTTACAATTTAATTCTAACCCTTGTTGTTCACTGTGTGTAACAACCGCATCTACTAAATTTTGCAGGTCCTGTTCATTGTCTGCAATCAAGACTGTATCATCTGCATATCTAATGTTATTGATGCATCGTCCCCCAATGTTGATTCCTTCCATATTTTCAATATTTCTGAAAATATTTTCACTGTACAGGGAAAACAGATCTGGAGACATTACACATCCCTGTCTCACACCTCTCTTAATAGGCTGATATTGGCTTACTTCATTATCAACTCTTATGGCAGCTTGTTGTTTCCAATATATGTTTTTTACAAGTCTAAGGTCTTTCCCATCAATTTGTAGATCTTCAAGCATCCTTATCATGTTGACATGTCTCACTTTATCAAAAGCCTTTGTGTAGTCAATGAAGCAAAGGTGTAGATCTTTGTTTACTTCTATAGAACGTTCGATTACGGTTCTCAGTATATACACAGCATTTACTGTACCCTTGCCTACTACAAACCCACATTGTTCTTCTCCTATTTCAGGTTGTATTTTCCTCCTAACTCTTTGCATGATAATTCTTAGCAAAATCTTCGTGATGTGACTCATTATACTAATTGTTCGATGTTGATCACATTCCAAGGCTCCTGATTTCTTTGGGATTGCAATAAATACAGAATTACATAACTCATGAGGTATATTTCCAGTATCATATATTGTATTAAGCAGACTGGTAACTTTATCTATTCCATATTCTTCTAAAGCATTAATCATTTCTGTTGTGACGCTGTCTGGACCGGGGGTTTTGCCAGATTTCATATGATTAAGAGCATTCTGAACCTCCATCTTCAAAATTGCTGGCCCTTCATTGTTATTTTGAACAATATATTGTTCGTCTCTGCTATCGTCATAAAGGTTTTTCACGTAATCTGACCATACATGTAAAATCTGATCTTTTTCTATTATGACTCTTCCATCTTTTGTCTTTAGGCAGCCTGCTGATGTACGTGTTCTTTGATTAGTAATCTCCTGAATTCTTTTGTGCATTAGTTTCGCATTTTTACTGTTGTGTTGTTTTTCAATTTCTCTGCAATTTTTCTCAAGCCATGTTTCTTTAGCCTCCTTACATAAGGTTCTGACTTTTCTGTGAATTTCTTCATATTTGGCAGGATTATTTTTGTTCTGTCTTCTTGTTTCCATTAGTTGTAAAATTTCTTCAGTCATCCATGTCTTACGGCCCACTTTCTTTACTTTTGGAATAGTTTTTTCTGCTGCACAACTGATTGAATTCTTCAGCATTTCCCATTGATCATCTACATCTTGAAATAGGATCTCTAGATCAGACAATAAATCAAATTTGTTCTTTACTTCTATGTTAAAATTATCTTGTATTTATTTGTCAGTTTTCAATTTGCACAAGTCATATTTAGGGTTTCCTGCTGTATACTTGACTTTCTTTAACTTTACCCTCAATGTGCCAGTAATTAATCTGTGATCACTGTAACAGTCTGCATTTGGAACTGTTTTTAACAACTGTTAATGCATTTCGAACCTTTTGCTTATCAGGGATGTAATCTATCTGGTTTTTAATCCTGCTGTCTGGACTCCTCCATGTCCATAATCTTCTAGGATGTTGTTTAAACCAGGTTGTTTTCTACAACCATTTCTTGTTCTTTTGCCCATTCTACAAGTCTGTAACCTCTTTCATTTCTCTCGTCCCAAACCATGGTTTGCCTACACTGCATCCATCGCTTTGGCTTTCCTATTTTTGCGTTGAAATCACCCATTATGATATTTATTTCTGATTTTTACAGTTCTTCAAAGCAGACTCCATGTCATTATAAAATTTCTCTATACTTTCTTCACTGCTTTCACTTGTTGGGGCATATTGTTGTGCTTATGTTGCAATGGGAAGATGCATGCTCTTAAAGTCTAAATGTTTGTAGTTCTATCTGTCCCTCTCCATAATTTTTTAAGTTGTGTTTGTATTTGAAAAGCAATAGATATTCATCATTTAATTTCCTTCATTGTGTCGTCACCATTCTCATCATCATCATCTTCCACTTCTGCCGTCAAGTGTCGTGGGGAGGAATAATTTGCGCTCCAGCGCCCGGTGGGTGGCACAGGATAGTGTCGTTCCGTATGATTGTACAATGTCTTTGATGTCGTCCATCCATTTTCTTCTTGGACGTCCTCTTGCTCTCGTCGCAGATGATCTTTGATGTAAGGCCAGTGATGGTAGTTGCTGGTGTTGCATTCTAACGACATGGCCAAACCACTGTATTTTTAAAGTTTTTTGATGGTACAAACCCCTTTTTGATGGCTACCTTGTTCGGCTCGTCAATAAAGATTGATGGTACAACATGTGCACCTTGTGACATAATCTATGTCTTCTTTTTGTTAATTGTTAAACCAAATTCAGAACAAGCATTGGAGAATGCAGATAGTAGATGTTGTAATTCTTCCTCAGAGTGGGTCGTAATTGCAGCATCATCCGCAAAAAGCAACTCTCTGATTAGTACCCTGCTAATTTTGGTCGTGGCCTTCAATCTCTGAGCATTATAGAGGCCACCATCTGAGCGTGAGTGAATGTATATACCGTCATCCTGATCACGAAAGGCATATTTCAGTAGAAGTGAAAAGTATATCCCAAAGAGGGTGGGGGATAGTACACAACCTTGCTTAACTCCACTCTTGATTTCAAACTCTTCTGAGGTTGCACAATCAAACTTGATTATACCCTTCATGCCTGTGTGGAACGATTCCACAATGGACAAAAGAGTTGGTGGGCAGCCAATCTTCTTTAGTGCTTTGAACAGACCCTCACGACTGACCAAATCGAATGCCTTTGTGAGGTCAATGAAGGCAATAAACAGTGGCTGATTTTGTTCCCGGCATTTTTCTTGCATCTGTCGCAATGAGAATATCATATCAATGGTAGACCGGTTCTGACGGAAGCCGCACTGTGATTCGGGGTAGACTTGATCTCCCAGGACTTGAAGTCTGTGCAGAACAATTCTGGCAAATACTTTCCCAACAATACACAGAAGTGAGATACCCCTATAGTTGTTTCAGTCACTCCGATCTCCCTTGTTCTTGTACAGCGTTATGATGTTTGAATCTTTGAAATCCTGTGGGTTTTGTCCTTCTCGCCAGCATAGCTCTATTAGCTGGTGGATCTGTAGAGCGAGTGTGTCTTGCCCACTCCTGATTACCTCTATTGGAATCCCATCCTTACCTGGAGCCTTGCCAGATGCAAGCTCATTTATAGCACACTTAACTTCTGTTATAGTGGGAAGTGTGTCCAGGTGGTCAAGAGTTGGTAGGGCCTCTATGGCGTTGAGGGCATCATCCGCTAGCTTGGTCTCACTTGAGTAAAGCTCTAAATAGTGCTCGACCCATCTATCCATCTGCTGTTTCTTATCAGTGATGATTTCTCCAGTCAAGGTTTTCAGCGGTGCACTTCTTTTGATCATTGGACCACAGGCTTTCTTTATTCCTTCATACATGCTTCTGATGTTTCCCTTATCACTTGCGATTTGAATGGACTCACATAACTTGATCCAATAGTCATTCGCACACTGCTTGGCAGCCTTTTGTACATCCTTCCTCGCTAATCTGTACATTGGCACCTTTCCGTCTTGACAGACGATAGTTTGGTACATTGTGCTTCAAAAAGGCTTCAAAAGGCTTCAAAAAATCTGTACTCACATATGTATTGTGTCTCAATATGTACTCACATATGTAATGTGTCTCAATATGTACTCACATATGCAATGTGTCTCAATCTGTACTCACATATGTATTGTCTCAATATGTACTCACATATGTAATGTGTCTCAATATGTACTCACATATGTATTGTCTCAATCTGCACTCACATATGTATTGTGTCTCAATATGTACTCACATATGTATTGTGTCTCAATATGTACTCACATATGTAATGTGTCTCAATCTGTACTCACATATGTATTGTGTCTCAATATGTACTCACATATGTAATGTGTCTCAATATGTACTCACATATGTATTGTGTCTCAATATGTACTCACATATGTATTGTGTCACAATCTGTACTCACATATGTAATGTGTCTCAATCTGTACTCACATATGTATTGTGTCTCAATATGTACTCACAAATGTATTGTGTCACAATCTGTACTCACATATGTAATGTGTCTCAATCTGTACTCACATATGTATTGTGTCTCAATATGTACTCACAAATGTATTGTGTCACAATCTGTACTCACATATGTAATGTGTCTCAATCTGTACTCACATATGTATTGTGTCACAATCTGTACTCACATATGTATTGTTTCACAATTTGTACTCACATACATTTGTATTGTTTCACAAACTGTACTCACATATGTATTGTCTCAATCTGTACTCACATATGTATTGTGTCTCAATATGTACTCACATGTGTATTGTGTCTCAATCTTGCACGTATTATGAGAACAGGATAGCTGGGGTATGTCGTCACAACTGGAAAGTTTGAGGTCAGAAGAGGCTAGCGGATTCCAAGTGAGGAGATGCTGGGCAGTTTGACACCATTCATTTGCATGTCCCTTGCAGAGCCTCGCTCCCATAACAACCTTCCGGAAAACTTCTCGGTCAGAAGCAAGATTTCCTGCGTCCGATACACCGATCTGGAGATCATCCGCCACATCCTGCACCCATCTTCTCTTTGGCCTTCCTCTTCCTCTCTTCCCAAGCACATGCCCCTCCATGACTGTTCTCTCCAAACTTTCATGATGTTTCAAGTCACCAAACTATTTCAATTTTCTTTGTTGTATCGTCTTAAGTAGCTAACCTTCTTCAATATTCAGTTCTTGTTGTATGGATGCATTTGTTCTTTTCTATATCCAAGATATTCTTAGAACCCATCTGTGACATTTATATCAATCAATCAATCAATCATGTGCCATGCCGGAAAGCGTGGGCGGTCATGATTCGCCATTTCACTCGATCACCAGAGTCATTTATATCAGATCAGACATTTATATACAATAGCATTTTATGTGCCGTTCAACTTGTGTAGTAAGTGTCCAGGTCTCATCCATCCATCCATCATGTGCCATGCCGGTAAGCGTGGGCGGTCATGTTCTGCCATCTCACTCGATCAACAGAGTCGTGGATCAGTTCCGTGTTTCTGTCTCGACCATGCCACAAGGCCAAGCCATCCAGATACTTGTTTCTAGGTCTTCCCCTTGGTCTGTTCCCCTCGATCTTACCAGTTGTCACCAAGTTCTCCAAATCATTTCTTCTCATAACATGCCCAAAAAATTGTGACTGTCTACGTCTAATGTCTCTGATCAGTTTACGATCTTCATTTGTTTCTTGAAGGACTTGTTCATTGGTCTTTCTGGCTGTCCATGGTATTCTTTGCATTTTCCTCAGAAACCACATTTCTACAGCCATCAGATGTTTTTCAGCCTGGCTGCTCATTGTCCAAGCTTCACATCCATATAAAAGTACAGGTTCTATGTAGCATCTCAACACTCTTTTTCTCGTTTCAATTGACATCTTTTTATTGGTCAGTATGTTTTTCATCTTGCTAAAGGCTACTTTTGCCATGGCGATTCTTGTTCTAATCTCTTCAAGGCATCTCCCATCAGATGTTATTACTGTTCCGAGATAATTGTACCTATTCACTTGTTGAAGAATATTCCCATTTACTTGTATATTACACTGTGGTATTTCGTTCTTCCTAGTGACGACCATAATCTGTGTCTTTTTACAATTTAATTCTAACCCTTGTTGTTCACTGTGTGTAACAACCGCATCTACTAAATTTTGCAGGTCCTGTTCATTGTCTGCAATCAAGACTGTATCATCTGCATATCTAATGTTATTGATGCATCGTCCCCCAATGTTGATTCCTTCCATATTTTCAATATTTCTGAAAATATTTTCACTGTACAGGGAAAACAGATCTGGAGACATTACACATCCCTGTCTCACACCTCTCTTAATAGGCTGATATTGGCTTACTTCATTATCAACTCTTATGGCAGCTTGTTGTTTCCAATATATGTTTTTTACAAGTCTAAGGTCTTTCCCATCAATTTGTAGATCTTCAAGCATCCTTATCATGTTGACATGTCTCACTTTATCAAAAGCCTTTGTGTAGTCAATAAAGCAAAGGTGTAGATCTTTGTTTACTTCTATAGAACGTTCGATTACGGTTCTCAGTATATACACAGCATTTACTGTACCCTTGCCTACTACAAACCCACATTGTTCTTCTCCTATTTCAGGTTGTATTTTCCTCCTAACTCTTTGCATGATAATTCTTAGCAAAATCTTCGTGATGTGACTCATTATACTAATTGTTCGATGTTGATCACATTCCAAGGCTCCTGATTTCTTTGGGATTGCAATAAATACAGAATTACATAACTCATGAGGTATATTTCCAGTATCATATATTGTATTAAGCAGACTGGTAACTTTATCTATTCCATATTCTTCTAAAGCATTAATCATTTCTGTTGTGACGCTGTCTGGACCGGGGGTTTTGCCAGATTTCATATGATTAAGAGCATTCTGAACCTCCATCTTCAAAATTGCTGGCCCTTCATTGTTATTTTGAACAATATATTGTTCGTCTCTGTTATCGTCATAAAGGTTTTTCACGTAATCTGACCATACATGTAAAATCTGATCTTTTTCTATTATGACTCTTCCATCTTTTGTCTTTAGGCAGCCTGCTGATGTACGTGTTCTTTGATTAGTAATCTCCTGAATTCTTTTGTGCATTAGTTTCGCATTTTTACTGTTGTGTTGTTTTTCAATTTCTCTGCAATTTTTCTCAAGCCATGTTTCTTTAGCCTCCTTACATAAGGTTCTGACTTTTCTGTGAATTTCTTCATATTTGGCAGGATTATTTTTGTTCTGTCTTCTTGTTTCCATTAGTTGTAAAATTTCTTCAGTCATCCATGTCTTACGGCCCACTTTCTTTACTTTTGGAATAGTTTTTTCTGCTGCACAACTGATTGAATTCTTCAGCATTTCCCATTGATCATCTACATCTTGAAATAGGATCTCTAGATCAGACAATAAATCAAATTTGTTCTTTACTTCTATGTTAAAATTATCTTGTATTTCTTTGTCAGTTTTCAATTTGCACAAGTCATATTTAGGGTTTCCTGCTGTATACTTGACTTTCTTTAACTTTACCCTCAATGTGCCAGTAATTAATCTGTGATCACTGTAACAGTCTGCATTTGGAACTGTTTTTATAACTGTTAATGCATTTCGAAACCTTTTGCTTATCAGGATGTAATCTATCTGGTTTTTAATCCTGCTGTCTGGACTCCTCCATGTCCATAATCTTCTAGGATGTTGTTTAAACCAGGTGTTTCCTACAACCAATTCTTGTTCTTTTGCCCATTCTACAAGTCTGTAACCTCTTTCATTTCTCTCTCCCAAACCATGGTTGCCTACACTGTATCCATCGCTTTGCTTTCCTATTTTTGCGTTGAAATCACCCATTATGATATTTATTTCTGATTTTTTACAGTTCTTCAAAGCAGACTCCATGTCATTATAAAATTCCTCTATACTTTCTTCACTGCTTTCACTTGTTGGGGCATATTGTTGTGCTTATGTTGCAATGGGAAAGATGCATGCTCTTAAAAGTCTAAATGTTTGTAGTTCTATCTGTCCCTCTCCATAATTTTTTAAGTTGTGTTTGTATTTGAAAAGCAATAGATATTCATCATTTAATTTCCTTCATTGTGTCGTCACCATTCATCATCATCATCATCTTCCACTTCTGCCGTCAAGTGTCGTGGGGAGGAATAATTTGCGCTCCAGCGCCCGGTGGGTGGCACAGGATAGTGTCGTTCCGTATGATTGTACAATGTCTTTGATGTCGTCCATCCATTTTCTTCTTGGACGTCCTCTTGCTCTCGTCGCAGATGATCTTTGATGTAAGGCCAGTGATGGTAGTTGCTGGTGTTGCATTCTAACGACATGGCCAAACCACTTGATCTTCTGTCTTTCAATAAATGTGGCACAAGGTGTTGATCCGACTGTCGGTCTGATAACAGCATTTCTTACTCGGTCTCGGATTGTTAAGTTGGCAGCTCTCCTCAGGCATCTCATCTCGCAGGTGTTGATTTTGCGAAAGTGTGATGTCCAAATTTGAGATTGGTAGCATAGGGTTGGTGTGAATATGCTGTTTATTATCTGTCGTTTTGCGGACATAGGTATATTTGGATGTTTCAGTAAGGGTGATAGTTGATATGTAAGTGCACTAGCTTTTTGACATCTGATTTCGATTTCTCTGTCTAATCTGCCATCTTCTGTGATCATACTTCCAAGATATTTGAATTCTTTAACTTGGAAGTATGATCATCACCATTGTTGGTAATTAATGAACCAAGATATTCAAAATTGTCCACCACTTTGTACCTCTGAAGTCGGAGTGGGTTCGCCTGAAGGGACACCGGTAAAAGGGAAAGCGAACCCACACGCAAAATTCAGTCCATTACTACTACAAATAGTTTGTAAGGACTACGCTTGAGTTTAAAGCGAGCGAGCAAAAAAGAAACGAAAAAGTCCATCACCTTAAATTTTTCCTCATTAACATATATTTCTTTCTCCTTAATAGTTTTATCTGTTTGCATTATCTTTGTTTTTGCTATGTTCAGATACAAGTTGTGATTTTGACTCTTCTTTTGTGTTGACATCATGGCATGTTGAAACATTAGTATTAGAAATGGGTAACAGCACATAAACTAAGAATAATTTCATTACTCTTTCTATCAATCCACTGTGTTCTCATCATTCGTGTGTACCACCATATCTTTGTAGCTTCCATTTAATTCCTCACTTGTCTGCTATAATTGTCCACGATTTGTTTCCTTGAATGGTTCAATATAGCTCTTAAGAACTCTTTTCGTCACCTCAGTTGAGATAAAAATTGCACACAATATTATAATATTACTATACTGAATCTTGTGTTCGCTAACCTCTATTCAGTATTTGCTAGTCAAGTTAATACAGGAGGCAACCTTGCAGATATATACAATCAAAAAAATCAGCTGAATCAAAAAAATCAGTTGAAAAAAAAAAAATAGCTGATTGCTGTGGAAATGAGGTTTCTGAGGAAAATACAAAGAATACCATGGACAGACAGAAAAACCAATGAACAAGTCCTTCAAGAAAGAAATGAAGATCGTAAACTGATTAGAGTCATTAGACGTAGACAGTCAACATGTTTTGGGCATGTTATGAGAAGAAATGACTTGGAGAAATTAGTGACGACTGGCAAGATCGAAGGGAAGAGACCAAGGGGAAGACTGAGAAGTAAATACCTGGATGGCTTGGCCACATGGCATGGTCGAGACAGGAACATGGAGCTGATCCATGACTCTGGTGATCGAGTGAGATGGCAGAACATGACCGCCTACGCTTATCGGCATGGCACTTGATGGATGGATGGATTTGAAAACCTGATTTTGTCTTGTGGCAACACTCGAATTCGAATAATTATCACGAGTGTTTAGTGCAGTTTAGTGTAGTTTTGTTTAGTGTTATGTTGTTTATTTTCTGGTTATTTATTCAGCATTCTTGTTGAAATACATCATGATTTCATGGATGCCATTTCTGTACACACTTTGTGTTATGTTAACAAATTGCTAAAATCGTTCTGATGCGCTGTACGGGTATATCGGTCATATTCAAATGTCTCCATGCTTGCTTTTCTTGAATCATCAGACAACCCTTTTCACTCCGTGAGGCACAATGTGAATATATGGTAAGTTAAAAGTTAACTGCATGTCCTTCACAAGACGTTGCAATCAACTCCACCAGGGGTTCAACCTCTACACCTGGCAGCTTGAGTAAAATGTTGACCTCTCGTCCTTGAATTTGGGGACGTAAATTACAAGTCCCTCTCTAATCGGAGTGGGTTTGCCTTATGGCGAGTGACACCGTTAATAGGAAAAGCGAATCCACACGCGAAATTTAGTCCAGCACTACTAGAATTAGTGTGTATGGACTACGCTTGAGTTCAAAGAGAACGAGCGCCAAAAAAAAATAAAAAATGAAAACGCCACAATTTTTTGACTATATATTATATTAAATGCCATTTTTGACATTCAGTAGCTTGCCATTGCTTTCTGAACGACCGACGCTTATACATTTCGCCTGACAAGGAGAGGAAATCTGGCCCGCAGGAATGACCCTTCAGGACAACTCTTGGGGAAACCATTGAAGACCTCAGGCGAACCGTGGCTTTTGTAGCTAATGCCGGAAGAGATGCAATGTTGGTCACTGAAGAAGAAGACGACGATGTTGCAAATGTGGCTTGAGGTTACTTGACAATTGTTCAAGGACGTTGGCATCTGATCAAGTTTTAGAAACACTGGTATAGAAAGTGTTGGTTAGACACCAGTCCATTATTTATTGCGACAAGTTTCCCCAAGTAAAAGAGATGGCATGCTTTTTGCTGCTGTCTCTGATTTCTCGTCGTATTGTTACTATATCACAGCATTATACCAACGTGTGTGTACTAAGTGATTCAATGAGCATGATTCAGAAGGTCGAAGCTGGATCTGTACGTAGACAGTGGACTGAGTCGCTGCGGAAGTATGTTGTCCGTAAAGTCACCTTCATCTTCGTTCCGGAACATGCGGGAGTCGAGGGAAATGAACGAGCCGATAAACTGGCTGGCTCTGCACTCCCTGCAGATGGCCAGCCCATGGATCGTGCCGATGTTATTAATGTCCTTAAAGACACGTCGAGAACAGAGGACTTTGACGTTAGTGAATCCACATCGCTGTCCAGGATGAAAGACTTGGGAGTAAGAATCGGCACGGCCAGACGCGAGAGGTACATCGGGAAAACAAGGCGCCTCGTCAACCAACACAGAACTGGCACTATTAGTCACCGGACGATGATGCATATGTTGGGGGGAGGATCTGAGCACCTATGGACATGTCCGGAGTGCAATGAAGATACCCCAACTGATAACTGATAACTGATTGTTACTATACTGTTTGTTGCTGTCCCCGATTTCATGTGTATGGTTAATATACTGTTTGCTGCTATCCTTTATTTTGTGTTGTATGGTTAATATACTGTTTACTGCTATCCTTTATTTTGTGTTGTATGGTTAATATACTGTTTGCTGCTATCCTTTATTTTGTGTTGTATGGTTAATAAATTGTTTACTGCTATCCTTTATTTTGTGTTGTATGGTTAATATACTGTTTACTGCTATCCTTTATTTTGTGTTGTATGGTTAATATACTGTTTACTGCTATCCTTTATTTTGTGTTGTATGGTTAACGATACTGTTTACTGCTATCCTTTATTTTGTGTTGTATGGTTAATATACTGTTTATGGCTGTGTGAGGTGCACCAAAATGGGATCTTCCCAGCCAACGTGAGTTAGCGAGGCAGGCGTTTCAAGAATGTAACTGCATCGTGCAGCCAGGGTCGTGGTTTGAGCGGGCAAAAGAGCAAAATTTGTACGACCGTTCCACAAAGTCTCGATAAGCGCCCACTCTCTCTCTCTCGATGAGTAGTGGGCCTGCAGTCAGTAAGCTGGTATAGCTTTTTTTCGGTTAGTCCTGCCGGCGTAGCTTGAAAGCTCGTCGGTAGGCGTCCAGTGGTTTTGCATGTATCACCTTGTACCGGGAGGGCGCGCTTTAGCGATGCTACTCTTGGCTTGCGTGTGCGTGAATAGTCCGTCTGTCCGATAGATATCTGGTTGATCCTGCCAGTAGTCATATGCTTGTCTCAAAGATTAAGCCATGCATGTCTAAGTTCACACTGTCTCACGGTGAAACCGCGAATGGCTCATTAAATCAGTCGAGGTTCCTTAGATGACACGATCCTACTTGGATAACTGTGGCAATTCTAGTACAAGGCCCTCACCTGTGGGACATGGCTGAACGCCTCTAAGCCGGGTCCCTTGGGTGTCAGGGTCTGGCCATAACTCGCCACCGGCTCGTGGTGGTGAGGTCTCGGTGGATTGACGCTGAGCCGCCAGCGTCTGCAGCCTACCTTGTGCCAGACGTATTGGTTACCCATTCCTCTGGAATACACAAGACTAGGCCGAGGGAGAGATCATGTCGTTTGGGCATCACATGATTCTCTGAAGCTCTGCCCAGACATTGTGATGGAATATTGGCCACATTCCACTCACATACTTTGGTCTGTCAAGACTGCAAGGTGTCTACTACTGCTATCCTTTATTTTGTGTTGTATGGTTAATATACTGTTTACTGCTATCCTTTATTTCGTGTTGTATGGTTACTATACTGTTTGTTTGTGTCCTTTATTTTGTCCTGTATCGATATTATACTGTTTGCTAGTGTCTATGATTTAATGTTCTTTTGTTACTATTCTGTTTGCTGTCGTCCCCGATTTCATAGTTGCATTGTTTCTATGCTGTTGTGCTAGTATCTCTGATCTTGTGTTTGTATTGCTACTATGGTATTTGCTGCTGTCCTGAATGTGTTTTGCATTGTTACTGCGCTATTTGCTGCTGTCCATGATTTCATGTTGTATTATTTATGTGGTGATTGCTGCAGTCCCTGATTTCGTGTTGTGTTATGGCTAGTCTGGTTGGCGTGTTCCCTGGTTTCATATTGTATTGTTGCTACACTGTTTGTTGTTGTTTCTGATTTCCTCTTGCATTGTTATTATGAGTAAATAAAGAGAAGGATAATGAACATTAAAGATTCATTGTAGATATTTTGGTGCGTAATCAATCAATATTATTTCGAAGCATAATATAATCAGATGAAAGATGCATCACTGAGATAAAGAGCAGAATAGAACAAGCAAACTCTGCATTGTATCAAATGAAAAACATCTTGTGCAACAAGTCACTGTCCTTGAAAGTCAGTAAAAGAGTTCTTGAACGTTACATGGAGCCGGCTCAACATGCGGCTGCGAGTCCTGGACAATTAGTACACAGGCGAACAATTTCCCGGAATCGTCGGAGATGTGGTTTTATAGAAGAATGCTGAAAATTAGTTGGACAGCCAAAATGAACAATCAGGATGTTTTAGGGGAAGATTAGTCGCAAAGGCAACTTATCACAAACGTCAGAAAGAGGCAGTCCTCGTTTTTTGGTCATGTTATGAGAAGACAAAAACTGGAACATGTTGTGTCAACCGGAAAGATTTGCGGAAAGAGAGATAGATAATAAAGACAGCATGAAAAGATTATTTAAATATTGAGCACAACCCACAACCGGCAACGCTGATCGTATTCTGGTATGAACCTAAGGCCTATCCACGTCAATATGGAAGCACTATACTCGAGTTTCGCTCTCGTTTGAGCTCATCAGTAGTGCATATCCCTGACTGGATCCGGAAACAAGCCCTGGATCAGTGGCGTGTGAAGCGGGTGTGTAACCACCCGGCACACGCTGGACACGCCAAATTATCACAACAGAATATTAAAACGTTACCCATCGTAGGCTATGCTCAAGATTGCCCAATCGCCGCGACTGACGTCCGTCAATCGATGTGGACCCGAACGATCAGGACTTCTCACTGGCAAGGAACACCAGGCCTATTGACAAACTTGTGTCATGGCACGGAAGGTAGTCAACACACGAATTGATCAAGGACGTCGGAGATCGTAATTTGTGGAGAGGCATGATCGTCTAGCCAGCCGGCAAGGAACTGTATAATGATGCTGATGACTGGCCATACTGTGCTACACCCATCGCTTCATAGACCAAACGACACTGGAGAAGTGATGTTAATATGACGTCGACCCCCTTCACTTCTCTATATATTTTCTGGTACACATTTTAGGCTGGATCAACCCGGGAGCCCAATTCGATTTATAAAATCCAAATCGATGTGAATTCGAACCCATGACCATCTGGTCAGCAGGCAAACGAACTAACCACTGCGCCACCTAAACTCCGAAAAAACAGATACAATATAATTCATCTCTCATCTCATCTCACCTTATCATCATCTCATCTCATCTAACCATCATCTCATCTTGCCCCTCTTGCACCTTGCAGTGTTGAGGTGAAGCATATGCAGCGGGAGACTGCCCGTTTATGGGCTCCACGTATCGAGATTCTCATGGTCTTTGCTATTCCCTCTATCTTTCGTTTACGTGGCAAGCCTCGTCTTCTGCTTCCATTTGGTCTGTACATCATTGCTTGTTGTGGTATACTGTTAATTGGTAATCTAGTTGCATGGCCAAGTCATTTAAGTTGCTGCCTTCTGATAACATCTAGCACTGCTATACCCCCTTCTCTCCCCCCCCCCCCCACTTTAGTTTAAATTTCTTCATTTATGATTGTCTCTCTTCTTGATATATTGAGTATTTTTGTCAGGAATCTCATTTCCGTTGTGATTTTTCATTTCTCTTTTTCTGTCATTGTCCTGGTTTGGCAATGATAGCATAGAGTTGATAGGAAGATTGTGTTGAAGAGCGCTTTCTTAGTAACTATTGATACGTACTTGTTCTTTTGTATTGGTGCCTTTTGTCCTATGAGATGGTTTGCCTTATACATTATAATTAACATTAAGAATACATGAAAATAGTACTCATGAATATGCAATGGTACTATACACCAAAACGTGTGAGTGTGCACAAGAGGGCGGGTTTTTGTGTGATCATTCAGCAATCACTTTTATCTTATATTAATTATGTTATATTAGTTTTAGGGCGGTATTATACATTGTCTTGCCGCTCTCTGTTCCTTTGTGAGATCTTCCTGCAGTCACTTGTATCTTGTATTTTATGTATATATTATTGTTGGAGAGTTAGTTACTCGATATTTATACATTTTCTTGCCACTCTCTGCTCCTTTGTGTGGTCTAAAAACATCAAAGTCGCCACATCGAATCGTACAACAGGATTCGTTACCTTTGTATCTTTTCGTTGGCAATTCTTTGATCATAATAAACACGTTGAATATAGAATAGATTTCTATATCCCTTTCTACAATCCACAAATTTGTACGTTTTTATTAACGAGTCCCTACGACAGGCGTGGTCGATGATGGGTCTCCACAGGTCCCATTCTAAAGAGCTGGGATGTTGTTTTTATTTTAAAGAACTTTTATTTTTAGAACTGGGTAAGAATGTATGCTACTAATAGATGTTAACGTTTCTCTTTACTACAATCCATCCCGTTCTCTCAGTTTGATTTCTGTGCTAAGATTCCATTATTTTCCCTGGTTATTTGGTTGGAGTCTGTTAACAATGCAGAACCTACAATGCGTGAAGGAAACATTACTAATCCCAGATAGTTCATGTGTGCTGTGAAGGAAACATTACTAATCCATACAGCAAATATGTGATGTGAAGAAAACATTATTAATCCCAGACAGTCCATGTGTGCTGAGACGGAAACATTTATAATCTCAGATAGTCCGTGTGTGCTGTGAAGGAAACATAACTAATCCCAGATAGTCCATGTGTACTGTGAAGGAAACATTACTAATCCCATAAAGTCCATGTGTGCTGTGAAGGGAACATGACTAATCCCAGACAGTCCATGTGTGCTGTGAAGGGAACATGACTAATCCCAGACAGTCCATGTGTGCTGTGAAGGGAACATGACTAATCCCACACAGTCCATGTGTGCTGTGAAGGAAACATGACTAATCCCAGATAGCCCATGTGTGCTGTGACGGAAACATTACTAATCCAAGATAGTCCATGTGTGCTGTGATGTATCATGACTTATATTATCATGATTACCATCTGTCGAGCCGGTAAGCGTGGGCTGTCATGTTTCGCCATCTCACTAGATCACCAGAGTCGTGGATCAGTTCTGTCTCGACCATGCCATGTGGCCAAGTCATACAGGTATTTACATAACTGCGTTCCTCTTGTTCTTACTCTCTCAATCTTGCCAGTTGTTACCAAGTTTCTATTTTATTTCTTCTTATAACCTGCCCAGTTAAGTTTGACTGTCTACGCACGAGTATACTTTCTCTAATCACTGTACGGTTTTCATTTACCTCTTGCAGGGCTTGCTTATTGGTTTTTCTGTCTGTCCGTCGTATTCTTTGCGTTTTCCTCAGAAATCACATTTCCACTGCCATTAAATGTTGTGACCTGGTTCATTGGCACCTTTCCGTCTTGACAGACGATAGTTTGGTACATTGTGCTACAAAAAGGCTTAATAACTACGATCCATGGCGGTGGCGAGTGTGGCTGATAAGGCCAATTCGTGCTGCAAATGTTTGTCCACAGAGGATGCATGTGAACACATGGTAATTTCCACCATCATGCACCATCTTACGTCTCTCACGCTCTGTGTTTGCTTTATCTGAAATCATTTTCTTCTTTGTCTTTATTCCATTTCTGATAGTTGCCCTCCATGCAACACGTTCAGCGGCGACTTGCTCCCAATGTGCATTATCAATGCCTGTATCAATCATGTTCCGCTTACACAATCTTTGTATCGTAGTAGAGGCCGACCCTGAGATCTCTTACTCATCTGTAATTCACCAAAAAAGATGTCCTTTGGTATTCTACCATCATCCATCCTCCTAACATGTCCTATCCATCTAAGTCTACGAAGACTGAGCATGGAATACACCGTCACACAACCTGATCTTTCCAATACTTCAGTATTTGTGATTTTGTCTTGCCACTTAATACCAAGTATTCTTCGCAGACACCGCATATGAAAGCTGTTTAAACGTTTCTCTTGGTGTGAGTAAGTTGTCCAGGTTTCACTGCCATAAAGAAGAGTACTAAGGACACAGGCTTGATAGACGAGGACTTTTGTTTTGGCAGTAAGCTTCCTGTTCTCCCAGACTCTTTTTGCTAACATGTTCATTGTTGTTGCTGCCTTACCAATCCTGATGTTGATTTCCTGATCTAGGGATAATTTGCTATTTACCTCTGATCCTAGATATGTAAAATGGTCTACTATCTCCAGTTCGGCGTCGTCAATAAAGATTGATGGTACCCCATGTGCACCTTGTGACATAATCTGTGTCTTCTTTTTGTTAATTGTTAAACCAAATTCAGAACAAGCATTGGAGAATGCAGATAGTAGATGTTGTAATTCTTCCTCAGAGTGGGTCGTAATTGCAGCATCATCCGCAAAAAGCAACTCTCTGATTAGTACCCTCCTAATTTTGGTCTTGGCCTTCAATCTCTGAGCATTATAGAGGCCGCCATCTGAGCGTGAGTGAATGTATATACCGGCATCCTGATCACGAAAGGCATATTTCAGTAGAAGTGAAAAGTATATCCCAAAGAGGGTGGGGGATAGTACACAACCTTGCTTAACTCCACTCTTGATTTCAAACTCTTCTGAAGTTGCACCATCAAACTTGATTATACCCTTCATGCCTGTGTGGAACGATTCCACAATGGACAGAAGAGTTGGTGGGCAGCCAATCTTCTTTAGTGCTTTGAACAGATCCTCACGACTGACCAAATCGAATGCCTTTGTGAGGTCGATGAAGGCAATAAACAGTGGTTGATTTTGTTCCCGGCATTTTTCTTGCATTTGTCGCAATGAGAATATCATATCAATGGTAGACCGGTTCTGTCGGAAGCCGCACTGTGATTGGGGAAGACTTGATCTCCTAGGACTTGAAGTCTGCGCAGAACAATTCTGGCAAATACTTTCCCAACAATACACAGAAGTGAGATACCCCTATAGTTGTTACAGTCGCTCCGATCGCCCTTGTTCTTGTACAGCGTTATGATGCTTGAATCTTTGAAATCCTGTGGGACTTGTCCTTCTCGCCAGCATAGCTCTATTAGCTGGTGGATCTGTAGAGTGAGTGTGTCTTGCCCACTCCTGATTAACCTCTATTGGAATCCCATCCTTACCTGGAGCCTTGCCAGATGCAAGTTCATTTATAGCACACTTAACTTCTGTTATGGTGGGAAGTGTGTCCAGGTGGTCAAGAGTTGGCAGGGCCTCTATGGCGTTGAGGGCATCATCCGCTAGCTTGGTCTCACTTGAGTAAAGCTCTAAATGGTGCTCTACCCATCTATCCATCTGCTGTTTCTTATCAGTGATGATTTTTCCAGCCAAGGTTTTCAGTGGTGTACTTCTTTTGATCATTGGACCACAGGCTTTCTTTATCCTTTCATACATGCTTCTGATGTTTCCCTTATCACTTGCGATTTGAATGGACTCACATAACTTGATCCAATAGTCATTCGCACACTGCCTCGCAGTCTTTTGTACATCCTTCCTAGCTTGCTTCAGCTCACTCAAAGTGTTATGCGTTGTTCTTTCCTTGTTTCTTAAGAGAGCTATCTTAATTTTATCAAAAAAGTGCTTCTGTAACTGGCTGTTTGCCGCAAACAGTCCTGCCTCTTATGATCCACAGTGCCGTAAACCCCTACGGCTGTTTTATAAATAGTTTCCTTAAGTTTACTCCACTTTAGTTACTGTACAATTTTCTAATGTATCAGTGAAAGCGTCTTCAAGTTGCTGTTGAAACTCAAAGCACTTTCCAGGATCGTGAGTGTTAATAATATTAATCCTGGAGCTAGATTTGTGTTTAGCTGTGTAGATTCTCTTCGGTCTCAATTCTAACCCTTGCAACAACCAAAGAATGATCCGTATCACAGTCAGCACTGTGGTAACTTCGAGTTAATGATGTATGGTTCAGATATTGTCTCCGTGTGATAATGAAGTCCAGTTGATGCCAATGGCCGGATCTTGGATGTTTCCATGTGACCTAATGCAGCTCTTTAGTTTTAAAAAATGAGTTTGTAATACATAGGTCATTATTGGTGCAATGCTCCAGCAGCCTTTGCCCATTTTCATTCATGCCACCGATGTTGTATTTTCCAAGGCACACTCGCCATGAACTCGAGTCCTTGCCCACACGAGCATTGAAATCACCGAGCATATAAATGTAGTTGGAATTTGGAACTGCCTTGATCACAAAGTCTAGCTCCTCATAGAACGTATCCTTCACATCTTCAGAGGAAGAGAGTGTCGGTGCATATGCAATGATAATGGTGGCAAAACCACAAGAGTTTGCCATGCGCAGGGATAATAGTCTTTCATTTCCTCCTGCTGGAATTTCAATCATTCCCAGTAGCGAATTCTTCACTGCAAAGCCCACACCATGTTGCCTTTTTTCTGCCTGCCCTCTACCCTTCCAAAAAGAGGTGTAATTGTTTTCCCTGAGTGATCCTTCCTCAGCGAGGCGAGTCTCCTGCAGGCCAGCAATATCAATGTTAAGACCATTGAGTTCAACATCAATCACAGCCGTTTTTCTCACATCGTCTATATTTGTCATGTCAGTGGGAAATCCTGGACATATGGTTCTCACGTTCCAGGTTGCAAGCCGTAGCTTAAGGTTTCAAGTTTTCTTTTTATTAGTACCTGGTGCATTGGTTGCGATTCAGATTTTGTCCTAGCCCCAAGCACCCATTGAAGCATGCAGGCTGTGGCGTATCAGCACCCAATTGGCAGGGGGCTGCCCAGCTTGAGGCGGGCTTTAGCTGATCAGTGACACCTGTAGGTGTCTCCCACAGTCAGAGGCAAAGCGTGGCACCCCATGTCTTCGCCAATTGACAGGGACTTATAACCCGTAACAGTTGCCTCTCGCTTTGATTCCGAGACCGGTTAAGACCAAGTATTGAGTTATTGCCTCTCCATAACACAAAGCCTGGGTTAAAATATAGAGACCATGTGTTGCCCATACATCATGATCCCTCTCTCGGCCTGCCTAGTTTACTCCAGAGGAAAGGTAACACCTATACATCTGGAACAAGACAAGCTGCAAA
The DNA here is from genome assembly GCA_014155875.1 of Cepaea nemoralis. Classification (NCBI taxonomy): domain Eukaryota; kingdom Metazoa; phylum Mollusca; class Gastropoda; order Stylommatophora; family Helicidae; genus Cepaea; species Cepaea nemoralis. The sequence continues at coordinate 43,006 of JACEFZ010027957.1, read as the reverse complement.
AGCAATGCTCTAGCTGTCCCGTGACCTGGTGTGTGTATATATATATATATATAAAATCGTTCGCGGAAAACCAAAGCGACAAAATAAGTGCAAAAATACATTTGCAACATCTTTGGAGGTGATGTATTTTAGTGGAATTGCTTCGATCCACCTGGTACATGTATCCACGAGCGTCAGTATGAAACGGTTTCCCTTGTTCGACACCAGATTCAGGGGTCCAACAATATCGACCGCTACACACTCAAATGGTCTCGATGCCAACAATGACCGTTGAACTTCGGCCGTCACATGCTTACCCTTTCTTACAAGATGTTGGCAAATAGTACATGAACGACAGAAACATTTTATATCAGAACAGAATTTAGGCCAGTAGAAGTGTGACAACATTCTGGCTCTGGTTTTGTCATAGGCCAAATGTCCAGCAAACGGTGACTCATGTGCGATTTTCAGCACAGTTTGTCGGTATGTTACAGGTAACACCGTTTGCTGAATTTCATGGTTATTATTTGTGTAATAACGCATGAGAATTCCGTTGTGCATTCTAAAATACCAAGATGCATTTTTGGTCACTTTCGCTCGCTCACCTAACAATCTAAAATAAGGTGCGATAGTTTGATCGGTGCGTTGTGCCTCGATAAATTCTTGTCGAGTATTATTGTTAGTAGCACCGCAAGGTGTTAACAGCTGTAACATCTCGTTCTGCAGGTCAGTGTAATGTGTTTGCGTTTCTGACCTTGTTACAGCGTTAGCCAGGTTCGTTTCCTTCCAGGCTAATATATCATCGTTAGTACATTTCTTTAATGAGTCTAAACTTCCTAAAATAAGATCCGTGCATGGGTCTTGCAGGATTGCGCACGTAAATGTGCCTGTAAGGAACGGGGTATTTATATGCGCTTTTGCCAGTGGGTATTTCTCTATTGTTCCGGAGAAAGTACGGCATTTGACAAATTCACCCGTGTAATCTTCTGGTTTCACCAGTTCTTTTCTCAGGCCAAGTAAAGTGCTGCCGCTGTCCAGTAAACAATGGCATGGTTGGTTATTTACTAGTGCATCGTAGAACTTCAATTTACCTCTGGAGGCATTAGCTGCGCTAGTATCTTCGATGGAATATGGAATAACGTGACATCATTTTAATTTCCCATCCGCATGAAACCTGTTACATGTATCACATTTATTGAAATTAAGTATATCAGTAACTACTGCAACGCTTTCACACACATTCTCTGGTAGCACATTCTCAAGTTCAGAGTCTATCACACTATCATCGTCAGATGACGTATCGATGAGCATAGCATTGTTTGCCTTCATCCTTTGTCTGCCCAGACACTTTGCAGAATAGTGTCCATAGCTCGAACAAAATTAACATTTGATAGCACGTTTGAACGAGTTTCTTCTATTCTCTTGCTTCTTTATGACTGTTTCTAAATGAGATGGATATGCTGTGTTCTTATCGCACATAGAATAACTGGGATGATGTAAATTGCAATATCCACATCGTGGAGGTTTTTGATAGGGTTGGTCTTTCCTACGATACTCTTTTTGCCTATACGGTCTATTAGGTTCGTTTTTCACAAAGGCAGTGATCTCAGTATCATGGATGGTGGTTTTAAAGATATCACGATTTGCAGAAAAGTAAGCAGACCCACGTTTTTCTAGCTCTTAAATGGATTCTATGTCTGCCTGTTGGAGGAACTTTGCAAACGGGGTAGGGACAGTGGATATTACCTTGTCCATTACCATTAGATCTTGCAGTTTATCGAAGTTTTCCCCCACTTTTGCCGCCTTAAGCCATTTATTAAATGTACTTTGCACGTTAGAGACGTAATCTAAGAATGTTTCAGTAGGCTTGGGTTGTAATTGTGAGTATTGAATCTGATACCCCGGTGCGTCAAGAAAGAAGTGTTGCATGATTCTATCGTGGATGTATTGATAGTCGCTCCTTAGTTCTGTAGGTATTGATTCTATTACTTTTAATGGCTCGCCACTGAGATTTCTCATGTTGATCATTGCCCAATCTGCCAAAGGTATTTTCTGAGTCTTAAGTTGAAACTCTATATTCTCAGTCCATGCAGATATGGAATCACCTACGCTGTATGGCTTGATAAGGCCTTTATATTTGGAAAATTTATTTTGCTCCTCCTGGCTCTTTTGTTTACTAGAGGCTATTTGAATGTTTGACTCTATCTCTAACTCTTTCATCTTTAACTTTGTCTCTGACTCTATTTGTATCTTCTTCTGTTTAGTGGCTTCCTCTGCTTGCTTGCTTGCGTGATCTAACTCCAACTGTTTTTGTTTCATCTGTGACTCTACCTCAATCTGCTTTTGTTTGGTGGCTTCCTCTGCTTCTTTCAAATCTTTTTGATGCTGTCTTTCTAGTGCTCTTTCATCTCTATCTATAGCTGCTTTTCTCTCTGCTTGTGCAATTTCTTCTTTATATCTTTGATCAAACCATTTCTCTAATTCTTGTCCAGTATGGCCTAGTGCCTTGCCTGCCTGGATGCAGTCATTTAACGATGCCATTTTGTGATTCTATGTTATTTCACAATAATAATATTTCAATTTCACACAATAGTTGTACAATTATATGTTAGTTCATTTACATTGTCACTGAAAATAAAGATGCATCGTTAAAATGGTCAGTATCAAAATTATTCGAAAATATACTCATCTAATCGGTTGGAAAAACTTGGCACTTGGGATGTTCCACCGCTGACTTCCGTACACAAAATGATTGACTTGATTGGAGAACTGACACTTCTGTTTAGTAGAGCATCAATACTTTAGAAAACACGTATATACTACAAATACATGTTCAACTTTCATGCGGCTGATCAATAACAAATGTGATTTGGATAATGAAAAAATGATGTTAATGGATGAATGGTATGATAGTATCAATGATTGTCATGATTTGTAAGATGAAACATCGTATGAGTGTCACTGTCGTCTTGTCTTCACTTTCCTTCAGGTTGGTATCACTACGCTCTATTTATTCCGTTTAGTAGCTAATATACTCTTACGTGTGATGAATGTTGACATTGATGGCTGTATCACACAAAATGAAATGTACGATGGTGTGCTTGGTAACTTTGCAACATATTTGTACATATATTCATTTAACCAAATTCATCAACATTTGCTATCACTATTCAAAGAATTACACAATTTCTAAATTATTTTTTTCCTTAATTGTGGCTCAAGCTCCACACATGGTACTTTTAAAAGTATTTTGGTGTTCATTCTCGAAAAACAATCTATTTCAAGCATTATATAATAAATAATTCACGTTTGAGTAATTTTAATACCACAAAATAAATCTAGAGTCTTTAGACGTTGGTTCAGAAACTTCTGACACCAAATGGGTCCTGCCTGTCAGCAACCTACTTGCGACAGGTAATTCAGGACTCCCTACTTTTGCACGACACAAATCAATAACTCGTGTGGTTTGCAAAAGGATACATTTTTATTTAGAGCTAATTACACACAAGCTCTGCGAGCGGAATACTTCATGGATAATCAACAACATGGTATGTTTCACAGATGCATTGAATAGGTGAAAATAATGATACTATTAACTAATTGGAATCTCAAGCCTAGCTAACACTATTGTCGATAAACTATATAAGGTTCCTAGCGAACACGTCTGCTCTCTATCTGTCCTTGTCCCAGTCTGAGGCACGCTTCTAGTTGCGCGTTGAACCACGGACATTCAGTCCTCCGTGCGCTGGCGAGTTTGTGTGCGTAGAATCCCAGCACGCTTGGTCAGTTAACTAAAGTAACTGGTATTGTCCAGTTACTCGTCGAGAGGCGAGTTCCCTATACTCTTGGGAAACCCTCGCTCATAAGCACTCACTGACCTTTTAGTTGACACGAGTGTGTCCTGTTGTCAAGCTAAATATAGTGCCTGTGTCTCTCCTGCCTGGTGTTCTCTGTATAGCTCCGTCTTAACACTCTAAGCTCCTGTGTAGATCTTTGACTCATAGAAAAAATTAACGGGGATCTGAAACACATGCTGGCAAAAATAACAGCCGAAAACCCCGCTGAATGGGATACGCTATTACCAGCTGTGCTTTTCGCCCATCGAGAAATTCCGCACTCAAGTACGGGTTTCTCACCTTTCGAAGTAGTGTATGGGGCGAACCCTCGTGGACCCCTATCAATATACCATCAGCTAATTACTAGCTTACCAGAAAATCCAAAACGTGTAACACCATATGAGATGGTAACAGACACACGCGATAAAATCATGAAAGCGTGTGAAATAGCAAAAGCATCTTTGGAGAGGAATGGACAAATGTACCGCGAGTATGCAAATAAGGGTGCTACGGTTAACATCATTCAGATGGTGGCCTCTATAATGCTCAGAGATTGAAGGCCAAGACCAAAATTAGCAGGGTACTAATCAGAGAGTTGCTTTTTGCGGATGATGCTGCGACTACGACCCACTCTGAGGAATAATTACAACATCTACTATCTGCATTCTCCAATGCTTGTTCTGAATTTGGTTTAACAATTAACAAAAAGAAGACACAGATTATGTCACAAGGTGCACATGTTGTACCATCAATCTTTATTGATGACGCCGAACTGGAGATAGTAGACCATTTTACATATCTAGGATCAGAGGTAAATAGCAAATTATCCCTAGATCAGGAAATCAACATCAGGATTGGCAAGGCAGCAACAACAATGAACATGTTAGCAAAAAGAGTCTGGGAGAACAGGAAGCTTACTGCCAAAACAAAAGTCCTCGTCTACCAAGCCTGTGTCCTTAGTACTCTTCTTTATGGCAGTGAAACCTGGACAACTTACTCACGCCAAGAGAAACGTTTAAACAGCTTTCATATGCGGTGTCTACGAAGAATACTTGGTATTAAGTGGCAAGACAAAATCACAAATACTGAAGTATTGGAAAGATCAGGTTGTGTGACGGTGTATTCCATGCTCAGTCTTCGTAGACTTAGATGGATAGGACACGTTAGGAGGATGGATGATGGTAGAATACCAAAGGACATCTTTTTTTGGTGAATTACAGACAGGTAGGAGATCTCAGGGTCGGCCTCTACTACGATACAAAGATGTGTGTAAGCGGGACATGATTGATACAGGCATTGATAATGCACATTGGGAGCACGTCGCCGCTGAACGTGTTGCATGGAGGGCAACTATCAGAAATGGAATAAAGACAAAGGAGAAAATGATTGCAGATAAAGCACACACAGAGCGTGAGAGACGTAAGATGGTGCAAAATGGTGGAAATGACCATGTTTTCACATGCACCTACTGTGGGCAAACATTTGCAGCAAGCATTGGCCTTACCAGCCACACTCGCCACCGCCATGGATCGTAGTTATTAAGCCTTTTTGAAGCACAATGTACCAAACTATCATCTGTCAAGACGGAAAGGTGCCAATGTACAGATTGAGACACATTACATATGTGAGTACATATTGAGACACATTAAATATGTGAGTACAGATTGAGACAATACATATGTGAGTACAGATTGTGACAATACATATGTGAGTACATATTGAGACACAATACATATGTGAGTACATATTGAGACAATACATATGTGAGTACATATTGAGACAATACATATGTGAGTACATATTGAGACACAATACATATGTGAGTACAGATTGAGACAATACATATGTGAGTACAGATTGAGACACAATACATATGTGAGTACAGATTGAGACACAATACATATGTGAGTACAGATTGAGACACAATACATATGTGAGTACAGATTGAGACAATACATATGTGAGTACAGATTGAGACACAATACATATGTGAGTACAGATTGAGACACAATACATATGTGAGTACAGATTGAGACACAATACATATGTGAGTACAGATTGAGACACAATACATATGTGAGTACATATTGAGACACAATACATATGTGAGTACATATTGAGACACATTACATATGTGAGTACATATTGAGACACAATACATATGTGAGTACAGATTGAGACACATTACATATGTGAGTACAGATTGAGACACAATACATATGTGAGTTCATATTGAGACACAATACATATGTGAGTACAGATTGAGACACAATACATATGTGAGTTCATATTGAGATACAATACATATGTGAGTACAGATTGAGACAATACATATGTGAGTACATATTGAGACAATACATATGTGAGTACAGATTGAGACAATACATATGTGAATACAGATTGAGACAATACATATGTGAGTACATATTGAGACACAATACATATGTGAGTACATATTGAGACACAATACATATGTGAGTACAGATTGAGACACAATACATATGTGAGTACAGATTGAGACACAATACATATGTGAGTACATATTGAGACACAATACATATGTGAGTACACATTGAGACAATACATATGTGAGTACATATTGAGACACAATACATATGTGAGTACAGATTGAGACACAATACATATGTGAGTACAGATTGAGACACAATACATATGTGAGTACATATTGAGACACATTAGATATGTGAGTACAGATTGAGACACAATACATAGGTGAAAACCCTAACCTGCAGAGTTCGCGGTGACTGCACTAGCCAGGTGGCCTCAATTCAGGCTCAAGACCCCCCTGCCATACACTGCAAGGTACTATTGGCAGTAAATGACAGTTGACAGTTAAACAAGAAATATATGAATACAAACAAGAAATAGTGAATACAGACAGAAAAACAACATGTATGTGAATATAGATACAGACAGACAACAACAAATATGTGAATATAGGGAGACACAACAAATATGTGAATATTGGCAAACAACAAATATGTGAATATTGGCAAACAACAAATATGTGAATATAGGGAGACACAACAAATATGTGAATATTGGCAAACAACAAATATGTGAATATTGGCAAACAACAAATATGTGAATATAGGGAGACACAACAAATATGTGAATATTGGCAAACAACAAATATGTGAATATTGGCAAACAACAAATATGTGAATATAGGGAGACACAACAAATATGTGAATAAAAATGCAGAGACAAACAGGAAATGTACAAAAATAGACTGACAACAAACAAATATGTGAATACAGACGGACAAACACAAAATATGTGGATGAATGCAAACAAGGAATATGTGAACAAAGACATACAACAAATATGTGAATATAGACATACAAAAAATATGTGAAGACAGACAGGCTAACAGCAAATATGTGAATACAGACAAAGAAAAAAATGTGACTATAGACAGACAAACAAACAACAAATGCGTGAATATAGAGAGACAAACAACAGACATGTAAATATAGACAAACAAACCACAAACATGTGAATATAGATAGACAACAAATATGTGAATACAGACAAACAAATAAGAAATATGTGAATATAGCCAGATAAACAAGAAATATATGCATATATACAAACTTCAAACATGTGAATATAGACAAACACCATGTATGTGAATATAGACAGAAAAACACCAAGTATGTGAATATAGGGAGACACAATAAATATGTGAATATAGACAGACAAACACCAAGTATGTGAATATAGGGAGACACAATAAATATGTGAATATAGACAGACAAACACCAAGTATGTGAATATAGGGAGACAGACAACAAATATGTGAAGATAGGGAGACAAACACCAAGTATGTGAATATAGGCAGACAAACAACAAATATATGACTACAGAGAGACCCAATAAACACTGCAAGCAAACACAACAGATATATTGTAAATAAAATACAATAATTTATTTTTAATGATTATAACGAATCATTCGATGTGAAAACACAACACAACCAAAGGTCAAATAGTTGAGGAAACAATATGAAAATCTCTCTATGTACACACAGCTCTGGTTGAAAGCTAGCCGATTGATTGGCTTCAGGAATGGAAAAAAAGAAAGAGTAAAACAAAATTAACTCTTAAAGTACGCAGCAAAACAACATTTTCTATTGTGCTAAGTACAGAATGTAACAGTTGGGCTTCATTTGTCATTCTAGCCCAGTGTACCACACCCTGTGCCAGATAACCCACTGAATTTAATCATTTTCTAACTGTTCCAGAAACCCTATTTGTTTGCATTGTGCTGTTTGGATTTTAACTTTCTACAACAGATATTGCTAATTTGTATGTACTGATTTTCATGCCAATTACACCAGTGCATAGTAATGGCATTATATATAGCACTGAAAAAGGCGGTTCTTGCTGGTGTAGATAAAATAATCAAAATTTCTGATTACAAAAAATACAATACATTATTAAAATAGTTATTAATATTTTGATTGGGAAAGTCCAAACAGGCAATTTCCTGAATTCTGTCCATGGCCTGGAGAGAACGGTTAATGAAAATTTCATTACGATTCAAGGATTGTGCACTCGTTTATGCGAGTATTATGTTACCTGCCTTCACAGCATCATGCACTAAGAGTAAGTAGAAGGTGTTTCAAGGTGTTTTTACACACCCAACATTTGGCATTCTTGATGAGTCTGAGCTTATTTGATATACAACTGTTTGTCACTGTAGCCAGTAAAACCATGCAAGGAATGCAGTCATGATGTCACAACATAAATTATTTCAAACACAGAGCAGCTTAAGCTTAAAGAACAATTTTAAACTGATTTAACATCACAGCCCACTAAAGGCAGCAATATACATTACACTAAGTAGTGCAAAGAATACATTCATGGTGTCACAGCAGAAATTATTTCAATTACAGAGCAGCGTATGTTTAAAGGACAATTTAACACTGGCAAGATCAAGGGGAAGCAAAAAGGAGAAGGCAGAGAAGTGAATACCTGGACGACTAGCCACGTGGCATGGTCGAGACAGGAACACAGAGCTGATCCACGACTCTGGTGGTCGAGTGAGATGGCGAAACATGACTGCCCTTGCTTGTCAGCATGGCACATGATGAATGAATGTACAGCCCACAAGAGTCAAAAAATGTAAGATAGTAAACAGTGCAAGGAATAGTTACAGTAGAAGTTATTGTAATCAATCTCCCGCATATAATTAAAAGACAATTTAACATGTATGTACCATTACATGTGGAGCTCATGGAGAGAACTAGACAAATACCTGTGAAGCAAGATGTTAAGAGTAGATGCTGCGTTGGATTGGAAATATACTGTGAAAACATATGAATTGTATAACTCAAAAGGCCATTGTCTGCAATCTACAAGCCAAAAGAAATAGAGTGAAACCCAAAAACATGTGGAAATATAAATTAATAATATGGGGAGGTCAAATATAAAACAGCAAGGGATAGCTAAGGAATGGAAGTCTTGAAGTGAGTTGACTGAGGATCTGTGCCTCAATGGGAGATACAAGGCAACAGAAGAAGGCCATGACAGGACAGTCTAAAGTCAGCAATGCGAGCCAGTAAGCCATGCCAGGAGTGCAGTCATGATGTCACAGCTGAAATTATTTCCATCACAGAGCATCATCATCATCATCATCATCCAGTGCCTTGTCGTCTAGCATGGGCGATCATGCCTCTCCACAAATTGCGATCTCAGATGTCATGGATCAATCTGTGTGTTGACTCCCTTCCGTGCCATGACACAATACTGTCAAGAATTTTCTCAAGCTGTCTTCCTCTATCTCTCTTTCCTCAAATCTGTCCAGTGGTCACGACATGCTCATTTTTGTCTTCTCATAACGTGGCCAAAAATCAATGACTGCCTTTTTTCTGATGTTTGTGATAATTTGTCTTTGCGACTCAGCTTCCCTTAAAATGTCTTGATCACTCATTTTGGCTGTCCAATTAATTTTCAGCATTCTTCTATACAACCACATCTCCAAGGCTTCCAAGGATTTGTTTGCCTGTTTACTAATTGTCCAGCGGAAGGCAAGGGGAAACCACCACTGTATTTTTCCAAGATAATCATGCTTCAAAATAAAACAGAGCAGCATAAGCTTATAAATAAATTAACACTGATGTGCCATCACTGCCCACAAAAGTCAACAATGTAAGATAGTAATCAATAAGGGTTCATAAAACAACGGTGAGCCACATTTAGCAAACATGACATAATAAAAAATATCAAATGCAGTTACTGAAAGATCTTTAGCTGGCAGACAAGGAGAAAAGCTACCTGCAATCTCTTCACTTAGCAAATATAGAGAAAAGCTACCTGCAATCTCTTCACTTGGCAAACAAAGAAAAAAGAATTTGAAAACTTGGCAAACACAAAAAAGAAACTTGAAAACTTGGCATATACAGAAAAAATAAAGATACATGAAAGCTCTTTACTTGGCAGACACAGAAAACAGTACATGAAAGCTTTTCACTTGGCTGACATAAAGAAGAGAAACTGGAAGCTCTTTACTTGGCACACAAGGAGAAAATAACCTGAAAGTGCATCATTTTGCAGATATGGAGAAATCTGTATTTTCAAGCTCGATATGTCATGTCACATTTTTATAAAGCAATGTACAAATCTGCAAATGAGGTTCACTCGTTTTGATGTACTTACAGTACTGGAGCAGATGACCTTTCTCTATACTGGAAATCACCCAGATCTTTCACTAATTGCTTGTTAATTGCTTGGTCGGGTCACAAACAAGACACCATCTAAGTATACTTTTATCCCAAGATCTCCAAACAGTAAAGAAAATCATTGTTGCTGTCGAAATAACAAAGGATCACTTGGAATATATGGAGAACTGGGCTGCCATTCTGATGTGTGTCATTTAACAAGAGACGCACAAACTGACGAATCTAATTTGAGACATTCAACTTGGGCAGTTTAATTTCTTGGTCATCATCATCATCATCATCATCATATATGCTGTTTATGTTGTTTGTCCATCAAGAATGATGATGACCATTTATTTCATCCAGTGGGGTTGAAGGTGTGGGTTCTAAGATGGCTGATAAGGCCTATTTTGGCTCGAAATGTCTTTGACAATGTGGGCAAAGAATGCTTGACGTCTCTGGAGGAGGATTTCCTGCAGTGGTTTTTCTGTCCTGCCTTTTCTTCACAGCTCTTGCAGTCCTGGTTGCCTCACATATGACTGCACCTTTGCGCAATGATGCACGCCACGAATTTCGGTCTCTGGCTGCAGCCTCCCAGGTATCATGATGAATTCCAAAAGCATTCAGTGAAATTTTCAGAGTGTCTTTAAAACGTTTCCTCTGGCCACCTTGGGAGCGTTTACCACAACGCAGTTCGCTGTAAAAAATTCGTTTAGGGAGCCTGTGATCTGGCATGCGAGTCAAGGGACCAGCCCAGCGAATCTGATTCTTCATCAGTAGAGTGTGGATACTGGGCATGGATGCTCTTTCTAGGACTTCAGTGTCTGGAATCTTGTCTTGCCATTTAATCTTCAGTAGCTTCCTTAGGCAGACTGTGTGGAAGTAGTTTAATTTCCTAGCGTGTCGCTGATAAACAGTCCAGGTTTCACAAGCATATAGCAGTGTGGATAATACAACTGCTTTGTAGACTTTTAGCTTTGTTTGCAGGCTTATTCCAGTTCTGTCCCATACATTCTTGTACAGTCTGCCAAAGGCTGCACTGGCCTTGGAGATTCTTGCATTCACTTCGTCATCGATTGTGGCAGCTTGTGACACGGTGCTGCCAAGATAGGTGAATTTGTCCACAACACTTAGTCTATGATCATTCACTTTGATATTTGGTACAATGTGATTATTCCCTGGAGCTGGCTGGTACATAACTACAGTCTTCTACAAGTTGATATTGAGCCCAAAGTTGGCACAGGCATGTGAGAAAGCTGAAACATTATGTTGCATGTCCGCCTCTGAGTTGGCGTATAGAGCGCAATCATCAGCAAACAGGAGCTCTCTGACGGTGCCGCTGTTAATTTTGGTTTTAGCTTTCAGCCTTTTGAGATTGAATAACTTTCCATCCATACGGTAATTGATGTCTATTCCAATGTCGTCGTTCTCGAAGGCATTCATCAACATGGCTGAAAAAATATATGCTGTAAACTGACACAAGCTTCTGCACAGATCTCTGTCCTTGACTGCCGGATCAATTCAGCTGATGATATTCCTCCATGCCACCATATCACTCCATCCAGCATTATTTCTCTCTGTCAGCCTCTGCCTTTTCTAGCACTGATTTTTCCAGCCATCATAATGTTCTCTAATGCCTCTCTTCTCATTACATGACCAAGGAAAGCTGTTTCTCTTTCTTACAGTTGCATATAATGTTTGATTTTCATTACCCTCTTCCAATCAATCATTGTTATCACATCTCCACTACCTCAAAGCTCTTTGGTGAAAACCGTACACTCTGTGCGTTAATGATCGAAATTATAATCATTTAACATGCCAACATTCATTTTGTAACACTCTGACTGTATGTACCATACGTTAATCTCACATGTACCAACACACAATGTGTACAATTTCTGCAGTGGAACCCAACATTTTTTGGGTTGAATTCAAAGCCTCTTCAGGGGGTTTGCATTACACTACAACATTAAAACTACAGACATAAAATAGAGCCAACCTTAAGGTCGCAGACCTTGTCTTGATATGTTAACAGGGGTAATGGAATCAAAACAACTAGAAAACAGTTCTTTCAACTTGAAACATAAACTGACCCTTTCACACATAAACAGCAGTCTCACAAGATCATCTGTGTAAGCCTGGGAAACTACACGCTGTCATGTTTGATGAAAAACAATTGGTGTAATTGACTAATGAAATTCTCTTAACTCTTATTTCAAAAAGCATTTTGTACATGAAATATTTCCTAGTGCATCCCAATCATTGTATCATGTGTAATATTACAGTTTACGATTAGTCACTATAAATTTAGCTTGAAGAACATCGTCTACAACACATTCCTGACACTGGAGTTTAAAAACAAACTCTTGCATGCTACACAGAACCAGATTTAACATATACTTGTGAACAAACTCTTGCATGCTACACAGAACCAGATTTAACATATACTTGTGAACAAACTCTTGCATGCTACACAGAACCAGATTTAACATATACTTGTGAACAAACTCTTGCATGCTACACAGAACCAGATTTAACATATACTTGTGAACAAACTCTTGCATGCTACACAGAACCAGATTTAACATATACTTGTGAACAAACTCTTGCATGCTACACAGAACCAGATTTAACATATACTTGTGAACAAACTCTTGCATGCTACACAGAATCAGATTTAACATATACTTGTGAACAAACTCTTGCATGCTACACAGAACCAGATTTAACATATACTTGTGAACAAACTCTTGCATGCTACACAGAACCAGATTTAACATATACTTGTGAACAAACTCTTGCATGCTACACAGAACCAGATTTAACATATACTTGTGAACAAACTCTTGCATGCTACACAGAACCAGATTTAACATATACTTGTGAATCCTGGGCAATTAGTATAATTCAAAACAATGTTTTCCCGTATTGAATTTGAATAATAAAGACTCAAATTATAGATCACATGAGGCCCGGGAAGGTTAACCCAGTCAACAAATGCCCCAGAAGTCGGGTGTGTCGGCCTAACGGTGCAAGAACGCAGCTCTACTGTAAACAGGCACAACGCAATCATGTCTAAAAAAACTCTCCTGATGAACGCAGAAGAAGATTGCATGATTGATTGCCTGGCATATTTCACTGCATCTACCGTGTTAGACAATTGAAATTACTGTGTGAATATGTGTATATTTCAGCTTGAAGGATTTATCTAATTACTTTAGTTTATGTTGTGTGATTTCTGCAGCATGTACCTGACGAGATGCGGCAAAATATGCCAGGCAATAAATCATGCAATCTATTGTTAGTGTCTTCGTTATTCAAATTAGTAAAATGTAAAACAAAGGGCCCATGTGTACGCCTCAAGGCATATTGAATATATGGTGGTCGCCCCACATTTTTATGGGAGCTAAGGTAGCAAGTGGCTATACGCTCACCTAGCACCCCGATGGTCATGGGTTCAAATAGCGTGACAGTACAACATGGCATATTATGACAGAATAATATGAAAACATTCATTTAACAGTGCTACTGTGACATAAAAGGAAAGAACATTATGAAAACATTCAATATCAATTAAAACCTCCCCCCAAAAGGGAAAATTCTCATGAAGCATATTTGGTGTCAAGAAATTTAAGGACAAAAAAATAGTTCTATGAGGTAACAAAGAATAGAGCGTCACAACTGCTCAACTAGCGGAAACTTCGATAGGAACATTTTTAGCAACTCCAACAATGAATACCAATAACAAATATTGCAGTTCTACCATATGGCGGGTGAGGTAGTGGGTGCAGTAGAGTTAATGTTAGCTGCATGTCCTTTTCAGGACATCACAATCAACCCTAGCATTCTTTAGGCTGTTTGGGATTTTCTAGGCAATTTTTACATTCACTAATTTGCCATTGCTGGCTCCATGGTGATGGGGTTATGAACACAGTTCGTGATCTCGCATACCCACATTCGAAACACAGCTGTGCGCAATTTGGTAGCAGACCTCTTTGCATTGGTTTCTTTTACGAAATGGTATGAGTCCCGATTGTTCAGAAAGCAATGGCAAAGTACTGAATGTAAACTTGCCAAGAAATCACAACAGCAAAAAAATGCTGCGGTTGACAGCAATGTCCTGTAAAGGATATGCAATAACTTTTAATTTGCCACTGCTTTCTGAAGAATGTAGAGTTGGATTCTGGATACTGGCTTCAGACTCCGGTGGATGGATTTAGGACAAAGGTTTAGTTAGATAAGGGTCTGGGTAAGTTACATTCATGATCATGTTAGGGAGTCCACAGGGATCCGCAGGGGGTAAGGACAACACTCAGCTCAAAGAGGAAAATGCAGGTGGAAGCTGGTATCATTAGCAAGGAAACTCTTCGCTGGATACTGAACGAGATGGAGAATGTATGGGAATGTCCCCAGTTGCAATGTGATATTTTCTATTAGTGAGTTATTTTCTTTATAGGTTAAATACTTAACAAAATCACAGTACCAAATATACACATCTGAACGAAAACACATTTGTAGCCAGACTTCTTTAATATCATCATCCAGTGGCTTGCCGAATGGCATGGGCGATCATGTCTCCACAGACATCTCCGACGTCATGGATCAATTCATGTGTTGACTCCCTGCCATGTAATGACATAAGACTGTCAAGAATCTTCTCACACTGTCTTCCTCTGTCTCTTTCCACAAATCTTTCTGGTTGTCACAACATGTTCCAGTTTTTGTCTTCTCGTAATGTGGCCAAAAATGATGACAGCTTCTTT
The DNA here is from genome assembly GCA_014155875.1 of Cepaea nemoralis. Lineage (NCBI taxonomy): Eukaryota > Metazoa > Mollusca > Gastropoda > Stylommatophora > Helicidae > Cepaea > Cepaea nemoralis. The sequence continues at coordinate 27,743 of JACEFZ010027957.1, read as the reverse complement.
CTGATTTTGTTGTAAGCTGTCTTTGTGACTCAGCTTCCCTTAAAATGTCCTGATTGGTCATTTTGGCTGTCCAATTGATTTTCAGCATTCTTCTATAAAACTACAACAAGGCTTCCAGAGATTTTTTCGCCTGTTTACTAACTGTCCAGGATTCGCAGCCGTATGTTAAAACTGGATCTATGTAACATGCAAGAACTTGTTTTCTAACTTTTAAGGACAGTGACTTATTGCATACAATGTTCTTCATTTGATAGATGTAGCTTTTGCTGGTCCTATTCTTCTTTAATATACTGTGGCTAAATGAAAAAGGTCAAAACACATGTGGCATGATGATCGGTACACACACAGAACAGCTAATCATTTATGGTGCGATGCTCAGGACAGAAGAGTTAGGTTTCAGATATCACACAGGAAAGTCATTATCACAAAATGTAAGACGCAGTAATTTCTATCTCACTTAAAAATGCATATATTTGTCCAATAACATCATCATGTAAACACGATTTCCGTGGATACAATGTTCTACACATTCTTGCAATGTCAGCGATGATGTACATCATATTTCGGCCAAAGTATCATTCATTTTTTCACATGACTTGATATATAACTCTGCAGTATGCACCTGACGAGATGCAGTAAAATATGCGATACAAGAAATCACGCAATATTTTATTTATGGTGTCTGCGTTTACATTCACGATGGGAACACATTGTTTTGAACATCATCATTCTACTGTTGTCTGATTGGAGCAGTATTCTGTTCAATATGAGAAAAAAACCCAAAACAGTAAAACAATGCTTCTAAAAGTGTAGTCCACGGATCACAAGACCCTGCCATACATGCTTCAGTAATTGCAAAAGGCTACATGGGACTAAAGAGTGAAAGCTCACTTACTTGAATACACATTCTGGTAGGTCCTCAGTCAGTTTTAACTGATTAAGTGTCATGGGATGCTAGCTGTCTTAAGTGACTTAACATATCTGCCATGGGCTTTTATATCTCCAAAATGTTGTCATTGCAATACGTCATGTCTGCTACCGTATTGACAGCTTTTAAGTCATAACTGTGACACACCCCTACTTCCCATTTTATGACATCCATTTTTGTTTGGTCCAACCTACTTTTGGTTTGCCACTGAATCTGTTAAGAACACAATAAGATCCACGGACAATAAGACAAGTATTTCTCCAAGTGGGATCTAACAAAACCAGAGATCTCTTCAAAGAGCTGGCAACATTTACAAAAAGCTATAGCATGTGTATATTGATTTTACAGCCACATGAAAAGGAGCTCATGGGAGAACTCAGCAATTTGTTAGAAAATAACATGGTCCTGACCAAAAAATTTAAGATAAGAGAAGCACTGTTTGCAGCAGGATATAACAAGAGAAAATAAAAACATTTAAGTATGTATAACTCCTGCGAAAACAGTGAGAGATAATAAACACAGACACAGTGTACATACCTTACAATGAACTCCAATTCATTGTAAGGTATGTACACACTGTCTCTGTGTTTATTATCTCTCACTTTTTCTTTTGCAGGAGTTACACATGCGTAAATGTTTTTTATTTTCTACACAAATTTTAGTAGCACTGCAGTTATAACTCTCTTGATTATCAACAAAATCTTCACAATCACATTCAAATCATCAGTTCATATCAAATTCAAAATATGATAGACAGGTGAGCTGGACAATGATGTCTTTGGCTTTATGATAACTTTGGTTTCCTTCCCAGGCCTAGATGCAGAACTTTTCTCATGAATGACGGTCCATTCCACCTGCCCCTGCAATGTATATGACATGTTTACTGAGCATTCATTGATTACTTCATAATGGCAATCTGTCTTCATATTTCCCTTTCCATAATCTTCACCAGCAAAAATTTAAAAAAATTCAAATGAATAGAGATATCATGTATTCAGTATCATGTAATAGTGGCATGTTGGTATAATGGTTAGTACCTTAAATTGACAATGGTATAAACAAGTCAGTTGCATATCCTTTACAGGACGTCGCAGTCAACACCAGCATTTTTTGCTGTTGTGATCTCTTGGCAATTTTACGTTCAGTATTTTGCATTGCTTTCTGAATGACCGCCACCCATACCATTTTGTAAAAACAATCGCAAGGCGGTCTGCTGCGAAATTGCCCATAGCTGTGTTTTAAACATGGGTATGCGAGATTACGAATTGTGTCTGTAACTCCTTCACCACAGAGCGGGCGACAAAGGTATAAGAGCACTTTAAAAATATTTGGTGTCAGCTATCAACGTTCACTATGGGAGGAAAAGATTAGCCACATATTCCTCCATGCACTCCGACCTACAAAAGTATGATGATCTTAAAACTTCACTTTCCCTTATCAGGTTCCTGATAGTGGCTTATTTTATTTATTTATTTTATTTCTGAAAATCATGGAAACACAAAATTACATGTAAAAAGTCTAAAACAAAGTAGAAATGAAAACATAAAAACTAAACAAGATCATTGTTTAACAAATAAAATACTTTGGGCCCCGGGAAGGTTAACCCAGTCAACAAATGCCCGCAGAAGTCGAATGTGTCGGCCTAACGGCGCAAGAACGCAGCTCTACTGTAAACAGGCACAATGCAATCACATCCGAAAAAACTCCGGATGAACGCAGCAGAAGAAGAAGAAATACTTTGGGCATATAAAAAAGGTCATGCCCAACTGAAAGTCATGATTGTGTAAATTTCTTGAACCTTGTAGTCTCTGTATGTCCAAATGACCTTGCTACCTCAGTTTATTATAAAAGCTACTGATTCTTGGACCTTGTAGTCGGCTCTGTGGCGAAGGGGTTCTGAACACAGTTCGTAACCCTGCATACGGCGTTAAAAACATAGCTGCAGGCGATTTGACATCAGGCCACCTTGCATTGGTTTTCATAGAATGCTATGTATACTGGTTGTTCAGAAAGCAATGGCAAACTACTGAACATACATTTGTCAAAAAAAATCACAAACAGCCATAAAATGCTGGTCTTGACTGTGATGTCCTGTAAATGATATGCAACTAACTTAACCAATTTTAACCATTTCCCACCTCCTAGTAAGGATAACGATTCTGTCTCCCAACTTCTCCATCTCCAAACATCATGCCACTGGTGATAATTTCTGGGGACTGAATAAATCTGAGGTTACGGCATCCACCCTCTCAATCAAGCAGACTACGTTCCTCTTACTGTGTTGGCCATTTAGATTTTCACAAAAACTGAGAAAAGTTATGGCATGCTTCTTCTGATCGTGGGGGACAGATAAAACATCTAGCCTTCAAGGACAGGGGCAAAAACCTGGTGGACCCCGTGCAGGGTGCATAATGCCTTTACTTTCTGAACAAAGGATTTACCTATTCACTTCATATCACAGTTAACTCTGCGGCGTGCACCTGATGAGATGCAGTGACATATGTCCCAAAGCACGAACCTGCAATTGATCTGTGATGTGATAGAGCCATCACATTTTTAGGCCTGTATGCATAGAGGAAGACGTGACCATTCTCTTCGGGCGATGAGTGCAGGAGTCGAATCCTCATCTGACCACACTCATGACTTTATAAAAGTGGCTTCCTATCAACTACACTTAACATGCCCACGGTGACAAATGCCAGGCAATCAATTATGCAGTCTGTTGTCTGTCTTTTATGTTCAATTTAGCACAGGAAAACACTGTTTTCTGAACAAAGGATTCATCTATTCTCTTCATCAATCAATGAACCAGGTGCCATCTCCACAATGAAGGTTGGCTGCAATGGATCTCCAACACTGTCTGTCTCACCTTGACTGTACATTCTATTAGACTGATGTTCGTCCATCTATTGATGTTATCTTCCCACTTGTATCGTTGTCTACCTCTTGATCACTTGCCCTCAACCTTGCCCTCTAGTATGGTTTTTATAAGAGTGTTATATCTTTTAACGTGGTCAAAATATTTTACTTGCCTCTTTTTTATTTCTTTCATCAACTCTCTTTTCAATCCCAGTTTTCCTAGAACCTCTGTCTTTGATTGTTTCTGTTTCCATGAAATACAACATATTCTTCTGTATATTCACATCTCCAGGGCATCTATTCAACTTTCTAGATGCTTGTTCAATGTCCAGGCTTCCACGCCATACAACAGTGTTCAATATACGTAACATATGACAATTCTAATTTTTAATATGTTGTTAATCTCTCTAGATGTTAATACTGATTTCATGCTGTTGAAAGCATTTTTAGGCCATTCCTATATTCTTTTTTATTTCTATTTCACTTCTGCCATCATCTGTTATTAGCATGTCCAAGATAGGAGAAACTTGGTACTTGTTCTAGTATCTCCCTGTTTACTGTGATGTTCATTGATGACCTTTCCTTTCCATTTCTAATTATCATAGTTTTCATTTTAGGATGTTACCATCTAAGCCACATTCTGCACTATGCCTGTTTACTTATTCCACTAGGTTTTGTAACTTGCTCGCTTTCTGCTAGTAACACGGTATTGTCAGCATATCTAAGATTGTTTATGATTCTTCCATTGATATTAAGTACTTAATATTATAGTTAATTCTGCAGGATTCACCTGAAGAGATGTAGCAAAACATGCTGAGCAATCTATTGTTTGCGTCATCTACGTTTACATTGACAAACAAGAAAACATAACTTTGAAAGTAAACTCAGACGAGCAGACAAACCTCAACATGCCCTTCCAGTATAAAGTAGGCAAAACATGGGCTTTCATGTTGTAGGTCAGGCTTAACTCCTTGGCCTGGTTGAAAGGGAATGTCTCCAGGGGCAGGCCCTCATAATCAAACTCTGCCAGGATACAGTGCTTGCTGCTGGTGACAAGCGGGCAGGATGTGTACCCGTCGTACTGGAGACAAAGCATGGTTGGACCATGAAGACCATCAAAGTACATCTCATATGTTCATGTAGGATAAGACATGAATGGCAAACAGGCCAATGAGGGGACAAGATACATACCCACTGTACTAAAAGCAACAATGTTTGGTTGGACACAAATAACAACATTTTAGAAATAAACATTCCTGTATAACAAAGCAAGACGGGTGAACATGCTACTGAGGGGACAAGACATATACCCTTTGTATTGGAAACAATGGTTAGACACATATAAGAACATTTTGGAAATGGTTAAACATTCATGTATGATAAGGAGTGATGGGCAAATATGTAACTGCAAGAAAGAAAGTTTGGACACAGATAAGAAATGTAAAAATGTTCCAACATTCATGTATGAAAAGAGCAAATATGTCAATGATGGGTCAATATATATTCTCATCATAACGGTAATAACAATGGTTGAACACAGATAAGAACATTGAAAAAAAGCTGAAACATTTATGTATGGTAACATTTGATTGTTAAACACCTCAATAAAGAGACAAGAAGCATGTACACTACACTACTAAAAGCAAAAACAATGGGTCGCATATAACAAATCATACAAAAGAGGCAAGTGAAATATTTTGGCCAGGTGACAAGACATAACACTCTTATAAAAACCATACTGGAGGGCAAGCAAGCAAGAGGTAGACAACGACAAAAGTGGGTGGGAAGATAAGATCAAGAGATGGACGAACATCAATTTGACAGAATGTACAGTCAGGGTGAGAGACAGACAGTGTTGGAGATCCATCGCATCCAACCTTCATTGTGGAAACAGCACCTGATTAACTGATTGATTGAGAAAAGCTCAAACATTAATGTATGACAAGACTAGATGAACAAAGTGAAAGATTATTGACTAAAACCTCAACAACATGCAAGTCTGAACCATACATGCATGCATGCCTTGCCTCCTACTCGCACATTTGTGCACTCACACATACTCACAGACCTGTGACCTACTCTGACACCATGTAATGATAAATTAAAAATGTTACACACTGATGTCAGACACTTCCATAACACATCTAGCATCTCCACTGGCACACAATGAACCAATGCTTAGAACTACAGACATTAGCATACCACAGACAGCCCCTCAGAACTATAGACATTAGCATATCAGAGACAGCTCGTCAGAACTAGAGACATTAGCATATCACAGACAGCCCCTCAGAACTAGAGACAGCATACCAGAGACCGCCCCTCAGCACTAGAGACATTAGCATACCACAGACAGCCCCTCAGAACTAGAGACAGTATACCAAAGACTGCCCCTCAGAACAAGAGACATTAGCATACCACAGACAGCCCCTCAGAACTAGAGACAGTATACCAGAGACCGCCCCTCAGAACTAGAGACATTAGCATACCAGAGACAGCCCCTCAGAACTAGAGACATTAGAATACCACAGACAATCCTGCCTGTGCTGGGCATTGAGCCCAGACCACTGTCTCAGCATGATGGCGCTTTAACCACTATGCGACGGTAACTCGCTGACACATTCAAGAATCCGTAACACTGAAATTGAAATTTCTGAAATATTTTCCCCCTCCAACTCTCTCTGAACTCAAATGTAGTCCATACTCAGCACTTCTAGTAGCACTGGACATAACTTTGCATGTGGATTAGCTTTCCCTATTACCAGTGTCCCTTGCCATCAGGCGAACTCACTCCAACTCCAGAATTATTTGTTATTTATGTCCCCAAGTCAAGGAAGAGAAGTCAACATTTTAGTCCAACTGGCCGGTGTAGTGGTTGAACCCTTTACCTCGGCATCAGCACAACGGATGTTTAACAGCAAGCGTTCTTATCCAATCGACCATGCTGGCTTTGAAATGTGATGCATTGAAATCTGAGTGTAAAACACATGCAGTGTAGAATAAGATTGGCAGCTGCAGTACAGACAATGAAACATATAAGCGGACTTCTCACACATATCAACATGTACAATGACTCCAGAATTATGTTATTACCAATGGCACAGCAGATTTCCCAGCCATGACTGCAGACAAGTTCTTGTGAAGGATTCCACACTGGGAAGCTGCAAGAACATGTAGACATCCTAATTCAATATGACAGTGTAAGTTATGCTTCATGTCTTGGGTACGGACCTCATCACCCACCAAGTACCCCATTAATTAATTAATTCATTCATTCATTCAGTAGCATGTCCTTTGCAGAACCTTGCTCCCATAACAACCTTCCGGAAAACTTCTCAGTCGTAAGCAATATATCCCGCGTCCAATACACCCATCTGGAAATCATCTGTCACATCTTGCACCTATCTTCTCTTTGGCCTTCCTCTTCCTCTCACCTAGGACATATACCCCTCCTTTGTTACTGCTTAGCGGGTTAGGGGTATCCCCTATCAAAAGATATGTAAGACGCATCCTTTCCTCTGTTAAGTCTACAGGACACCCTTGAGCTAGGTGGAGTACTCGTTTAGCCTCTCCATCAGGGTTACGTCAAGCCATGGAAGCAGGCGGTGGGTAGATTGTGAGAGCAGCCGACAAACTATTGTTGGTTATGATCTGCATTCTGAGATGATGGACAGATGATCTTATCAGTAGAAACAATGGCTATGGCCACAGACTAGTACAGTCACTGCCCACAAGGAAAGCAACGGCAAACTACCTTCTGCAAAATTTGCCAAGAAACCCTAACAACCAAGTACCTATTGATCTATAAAATTGCAAGTCCCATACAATAATGTGCCCTAAGTTGTGTAACTCCTCATTCTTCTTTTGGCTCCTGTTTCTTTTTCTAGCTCCTCTTTCTTCTCCTTGTTCTGCATTTTTCATCTTGCTCTGTATTCTTCTCCTTGCTCATTCTTCTTCTGGTTGCTCCTCTTTCTTTTTCTGGTGCCTCATTCTTGTTGTGGCTCCTCTTTCTTCTTCTGGCTCCTCATTCTTCTTTTGGCTCCTCTATCTTCTTCTGGCCCATTCTCCCTTTTGCTCTGCATTCTTATTCTTTGCTCCTCATTCTTCTTACTGTGCACTCTGTTTTCTACTTCTTCTTCTACTGGCTTCTCATCCTTTTTTTTCCTAATCCTTTCTTCTTTGTACTCCTCTTCCTGCTACTGTTCTTCTTCTTCCACCTTTTGTTTCCCATACTCGCTCAGCTATCTCATGCCAAGCCCTCTTGTTCTTTGCTACACATCATTTAACTCTTTCCCACACTGCTAATCTGCCTTTAATTCTCTTCTCTTTTCTGGGTGGATTTGGTTCTCTCTCTGTATATCTTGTTCCCTGTACATGCATTTTGGCTTCACAGCAACTGTGTCCTCTATACATTCACAAGGGCTTCAAAGCAGTGTTTTCCTCTGTACATTCCCAAGGAAAGACTTTTGTGTTATGTTATCAACCGGCATGGCACATGATTGATTGATTGATATCAACTGATGTTCTGATGATTAAGAGCCCAATACTCTTTTGTAGAATTATCGTTGCCATATTTCTGTAAACCATCTTTTCATGCACCTAAAGAAGTGGCTGCCATTCCAGCAGTTTGAAACTGATGATGAACTTCAGACAGGTGTTAATGAATGGTGCAAGACACTGGTGGCAGACTTCTACGACATTGGAGTTAAGAACCTGGTGCCACGATACCAAAATGTGTTGAAGTCAATGGTGACTATGTTGAGAAATATTGTAAATGTGTGGTTCACTTTTGGCTGCAATAAATAATTTTTATATATAATGTTTTTTTTTTAAATTTTATACCGGGACTTACTTAAAAAAACGCGCCTCATACTTTATGAACAGGCCTTGTATACTCACCAGCAGCAGCTGCTGTTTTAGATGTGGGCAGACTGGTACAGTCTCCCAGTCCGAAGACATTAGGGAACTTGACATGCTGCAGAGTGTGCTTGTGCACATCCAACCAGCCTCCTTCGTTCACCAGAGGACTTTTCTTCAGGACATCGGGACTTGACATGGGTGGTGTCGAGTGAAGGAAGTCATACTGAAACATGACAAGACCATGCAACAGATAATCAAAGCTAAGGCTCAGTCATGTGAACAACACTGTGTTTGGCACAGGATTGGAGTTAGGTATGGAGTGTGAAAGTCTGTTGCTGTCAGCAAGGAAGGAAACTATGTCCTGGATGAGTTAATCATTGTATGTTAGTTAGTTGCATATCATTTACAGGACATCACAGTCAACCCCAGCATTTTTTGGCTGTTTGTGATCTCCTGGCAAATTTAAATTCAGTAGTTTGCCATTATGCCGGTCTCTCTGGCCGAGGGGTTACAACACTTTCTCCGTAATCCCGTTTATCACGCAGAGTCTCGTAGCGGGAGAGAACTGGGAGCGGTTCATCCCCCGCTGGTGACTTGCGGGATAACTGAGCCGGCCGCTCAGAAAGCATTGGCAAACTACTGAGCGTAATCTTGCCAAGAAATCAACAGACAGCTGAAAGATGCTGCTGTTGACAGCGATGTCCTGTAAAGGATATGCGAATTTAAAAAAAAAAAAAATAAAAAAGTTTGCCATTGCTTTATGAACCACTGACACTCATAGAATTTTATTTTAAAAATCCAATGCAAGGCAGTCTGCTGCCAAATCACCCACTGCTGTGTTTTGAACATGGTATGTGTGATTACAAACTGCATCTGTAACTCCTTCGACAAGAGGCAGGTAATCATCATATGTGCCATGCCGAAAAGTGTAGCCAGTTAGTCTGCACCCATCTCATACAATCAACAGTCTTGGATCAGGTCTGTGTTATTGTCCTGATTATGCCCTGTGGTCAAGCCATTCAAGTATTGATCTCTTTGCCTTCCTCTTGCTCCTTTCCCTTCAGTTTTGCCAGTTAATAAGTTTTCTAGTTTATTTCTCATCATACTGTGTCCACAAATCCTGACTGCTTACATCTAATTTCTTTGTCAAATTATCATTTTCATTTGTTTCTTGAAGGACACTGATTTGTTTTTCAATTGTGAATAATAGATGAATGTGCGGCGCTCAATAGTGTATTCTATTATCTATGTCCATTTGCGCAAGTACTGGGGGTCCACATTTGTCGTTAAGATTAGGAGGGAACTGAAGCTTTCAATACAGAACTAAATCTATCACCCAGACTGAGTTTGTATTTGATTAATGAAACCAATGGGCCCATATCCACACCTTAAAGTAAATAGGGTATCTGATAATAATAAAATAACAAAATAAATAAACAAATAGTCCCAAAGGAGTTTACTGTTATGGGTCTGTGTTTTGACATTTTGTAGGTCAAAAGCAAAGAGGAATAGGTGGCCAATCTTTTCTTCACTTTGGCAAGTGATGAGCCCAGACATCCAACTGTGCTCCTGACATTTCCAGAGCTGTTCCTTATTAACTTCGTTAGCCAATGGGTATGGAGTTAGATGGTCATTGTGTTCTGCAAAATGTCTTCTTGTGACTCAAATGCTGCAATCAGCAGCATTTTCAGCTTGGGGAATGGCCAGAAATCACAGGATGTCATGCCAGAAGAATTGGGAACCTGACAAAGTCTCAATACCCTCCAGGTATATGGTACTGAGCCCGTATTTGTTTAGGCCATTCGGCACTCCAGGAGTGATGTGCTCTTTATCATGCCGTTGCTTCCACTTCCGAAGACATTTCTTGTATCTATTTTAGGCTGTGTTGACCTGGGGGTCAAGACCAATGTGTTTACAATCTGTCTCAATACAAATTTAAACCCCTGACAACTGGGCCAGCAGGTGGCTTTACCTTAGCCACTATGTCACCACAGCTCCCTTGTGTTTGTATCATGATCATCCAGTGCTTTGCCAGCTGGAATGGGCAACAATGCCTCTCCACAAATTGCAGTCTCCGATGGCATGGATTAATTCATGTGTTGACTCCCTTCTGTACCACGACACAAGACTGTCAAGAATTTTCTTATGCTGTCTTCCTCTATCTATCTTTCTGCATATCTTTCCGGCTGTCACAACATGTTCCAGTTTTGTCTTCTTATAATGTGGCCAAAACATTATGACTGCATCTTTCTGTTGTTTGTGATCAGTTGTCTTTGCGACTTAGCTTCCATCAAAATGCCCAATTGACTATTGATCTTACGAACAGTTCAGATGACACCAAATTGAACAGCTACGTTCTTGAAAAAGTCAACAGCTTCACATACCTAGGAAGCAAAATGACATCTACAGGGGACTCAACACCAGAAATATCATCTAGAATCGCACTGGCATCTAGTGCCTTCAATAAACTGTCAAACATCTGGAAGTCAAAGACACTCAGCAAACACACAAAACTTAAAATCTTCAACTCTTGTGTGATTCCAGTGTTAACGTATGGATGTGAAAGTTGGAAATCAACGGTAGCTTTAGATAAAAAATTAGACAATTTTGAGAACAAATGTCTTAGAAGACTTCTAAACATCCACTGGACAGACTTCAGAACCAATTCGCAAATAAGACAAGAGACTAAGCAAGATACAGTATCCAATTTCATAAGAAGACGCCGTTGGAACTACATCGGCCATGTACTCAGAATGGACAAGTCAAGACTCCCCTACCAAGCCCTCATATGGTCACCAGTAGGGAAAAGAAAACGGGGAAGACCAAGAGAGACCCTGCATAGAACCATCATTAGAGAAGGCTCATTCAACGGCCAAGCAAATATCCAAGATCTACAACAGATAGCAGCGAACCGCCAGGCATGGAGAGACAGGACTTCTGCCCTATGCGCCGCCTTAGGCTCAAGAGGAAAGACTAACTAACTAACTAACATTTTGGCTGTCCACTTAATTTTCAGCATTCTTTTATAAAACCATATCTCCAAGGCTTCCAGGGATTTTTACACCTGTTTACTAATTGTCCAGGATTCGCAGTCGTATGTTAAAATTGGTTCTAAGTAACATGCAAGAACTCTTGTTTTAATGTTCAAGGACAAAGACATATTGCACAAAATTTTCTTCATTTCATAAAATTCAGTTTTTGCTTGCCCTATTCTGTTCTTTATCTCTGTGATGCATCTTCCATCTAATGTTATCCGTGTGTCTAGATATCTGAATTTCTGCACTTGTCCCAAACTAACATGTACTTTAATTACACAAATAAAACCATAACATCTGTTGCGTAATATGTACTCTTGTACATAATACATGCATGATTTAGACAGTAGTTGGATCAGTTCACACACAATCCTACATGACACATACAAGTAGATAGAGCAGGCTAGCCCACACACAATCCTACATGACATGTACAAGTAGATAGACCAGGCTAGCCCACACACAATCTTACATGACATGTACAAGTAGATAGACCAGGCTAGCCCACACACAATCTTACATGACATGTACAAGTAGATAGAGCAGGCTAGCCCACACACAATCCTACATGACATGTACAAGTAGATAGAGCAGGCTAGCCCACACACAATCCTACTTGACATGTACAAGTAGATAGAGCAGGCTAGCCCACACACAATCCTACATGACATGTACAAGAAGATAGACCAGGTGTACTCCACACACAATCCTACATGACATGTACAAGTAGATAGACCAGGCTAATCCACACACAATCCTACATGACATGTACAAGTAGATAGACCAGGTGTACTCCACACACAATCCTACATGACATGTACAAGTAGATAGACCAGGTGTACTCCACACACAATCCTACATGACATGTACAAGTAGCTAGACCAGGCTAATCCACACACAATCCTACATGACATGTACAAGTAGATAGACCAGGCTAGCCCACACACAATCCTACATGCCATGTACAAGTAGACAGACCAGGCTAGCCCACACACAATCCTACATGACATGTACAAGTAGATAGAGCAGGCTAGCCCACACACAATCCTACATGACATGTACAAGTAGATAGAGCAGGCTAGCCCACACACAATCCTACATGACATGTACAAGTAAATAGACCAGGCTAGCCCACAAACAATCCTACATGACATGTACAAGTAGATAGACCAGGTGTACTCCACACACAATCCTATATGACATGTACAAGTAGATAGACCAGGCTAGCCCACACACAATCCTACATGACATGTACAAGTAGACAGACCAGGCTAGCCCACACACAATCCTACATGACATGTACAAGTAGATAGAGCAGGCTAGCCCACACACAATCCTACATGACATGTACAAGTAGATAGAGCAGGCTAGCCCACACACAATCCTACATGACATGTACAAGTAGATAGACCAGGTGTAGTCCACACACAATCCTACATGACATGTACAAGTAGATAGACCAGGTGTACTCCACACACAATCCTACATGACATGTACAAGTAGATAGAGCAGGCTAGCCCACAAACAATCCTACATGACATGTACAAGTAGATAGACCAGGTGTACTCCACACACAATCCTACATGACATGTACAAGTAGATAGAGCAGGTTAGCCCACACACAATCCTACATGACATGTACAAGTAGATAGACCAGGCTAGCCCACACACAATCCTACATGAGACTATGTATATATAGCTAAACAACTGACCTGGAAGTAGACCCGCTTATTGTTGTCATCCAGCTGTTCAAATGTCGCTGTTCTGGTCTTGTGGTCGACCTCAACAAGATTGTGTTTGTAGTTTACCTTGATGTCTCTAGAGTATCAAAAGACACATGAGGACACTCTTCTTTATTTCAGATACTCAATAAAAATAAAAATTAAAGGCACAGGAAAGTGTGATCTGTATTTTAGAAGCTGAATCTAAAGTAAGAAGTAAAAACATGATTAATTATTGTTTTTATTTCAAGCAGTCTAACCTATAAGTATGAAGTAAATACATGATTTTTATGTCAAGTACATTCAAAACTATAAGTATGAAGTAAATACATGATTAATTATTGTTTTTATTTCAAGTACATTCCAAACTATAATGTAAACCAGAGACAAATTACCCCAGGATCTATTGAAAAAGGTGAGGAGTGGGGTGGGGGGATGCAGGGGGAGTGAAGAAAAAAGGAGACTGATGGATCCAGAGGTGTCCCCAGGCCTGTAGTATGGAATGATACACGTATTTCGACATCAGCCCAGTGACAGAGCTGCCTGTGTGTTTGTGGCGAGAGCCTTCTCCTTGTACAGAGAAAGGAGAATCAATGCAGCAAATAACTGAAGAACATTGCATCACAGAATGATCATCAGCGTGCTGTCTCAATAGAGAAGTCATCAGGAGAGCTCAGCCAGTGACAGCCCTACAGTGCTGAGAATATTCCAGCTGAACATCTCGGACATCCACCTCAGCATCTCTCCAAAGGCCAAAGGGTGTAGATATAGATCCTGACAACCAGCAAAACATCAGCATGAGAAAACTTGACCATGCATTGTTCCAAGTGCTAGACATTGCGCTAAAGTATGCCACTAGAAAAGACAATTACAAGAGCCCAGAGAGAGATTGTGTACCTCCACTGCTTGCACAAATTTGGGGACAGTGAGAGGGGAAAAGTTGCCAACCCACAGGAAAGCAGTCTGCAGAAGTTAATCAGGGAAGTGAGAGCACAACAGAACATCGCTCAGAAATGATTCAAGACTGCTGATGAGAGTGAGGAGGGGTTGGGAGGGTGTGGCAGCACCTGAAAAATTAAGGAACGTCGCCACTGTCAAGAAGAGTGGTTCTGAAGGGGAAAAAAACACGGTAAAAGTTGTGTAGAGAGCCATACCAATTTGCAAGGGATTTCTTTGAGTAGCAATGATCTGCTATTCTCAGCATCGAGAAAGATGAGCTGGAAGAGCATAAGATGAAAGCGTACTCAACTAACCAGAGTGACGTCCCTCTGGGTGAGATGGAAGATCTGTCATGGCCAGAGAAACTTACATGGTTTCAATGCCAAGTCTCCATCTCAAAGAGAAGATGATGAACAACGAACGAACACACTTTATTTTCAAAGGGTAACAAATTGGGCACGCCGGCCTGTCTTACATGACAGAAGGGAGACTGATGAATTCAGAGACATCCCAACATATACAGTATGAAACAATACAAGAATTTTGGGATCAGCTCAATGACTGGACTGTATGAGAGTTTGTGGTAAGGGACTTCTCTATGCACAGGGAAAAGAGAATTCACGCAGAAAATAACAGAAGACCAGTGCAGCACAGGATGATCAACAGCATGCTGTCTCAACAGAGAAGTCATCAGGAGAGCTCAGCCAGTGACAGCCCTCAGAGCTGAGAATATTCAAGATGTTTATCTCAGAGATCCACCTCAGCACCTCTCCAATGGCCCCAAAGCTCACTGCAAGCCACCACCTGGTCCCATTTGTGCCTCATACACAATATATAAATATCCAAACATCCTGAAAAGATTCCACCAGATGTTTTAATTCACATGGCGGCACAAGTACAATAAGGGCCAAGTGGAACAAAGCCAAAGGAATCTACATCCACAAAGAGTAAAGCTCATCCAATATTATCCAGTTCAGGCTGATGTTTTCTGAAGTTTGAGGGTGAGATACTCTTCTCTGTCATGGCTAGCAGGCTTGTGACATATTTACTAGAGAACAGATACAATTTCAAAATGGTGCAGAAATAGGGGAATCAGCTTGTGATGATCAGAAGTTGTGCTTCCTGCATGATGGAGCTTATACAATTAAAGATATTGAGAAATAATTTCTTAATTTTAGATACTTAATCACCAATGCAATAGATCCACACAATATTCTCAAGTCTGAGCCAGCTCTGTAGCAAAGGGGTTACGGACACAATTCCTAATCTCACAAATCATGTTCAAAACACAGCTGCGGGAGATTTGGCAGCAGACCGTCTTGTGTTGGTTTTCATACAATGTTTGAGTGTTGGTCGTTCAGAAAGCAATGGTAAACTTCTGAATGTAAACTTGCCAAGAAATCGAAATAGCTTATGCTGGGGTTGACTGAGATTTCCTGTAGAGGATGTGCAACTAACTGAGGCCACTCCATGATCTCTCTCTCTCTCTCTCACTCACTCTCTCTCTCTCTTTCTCTCTCTCTGTCTCTCTCTCCCTCCCTCCCTCCCTCCCTCCCTCAAGCACTCACCCCTTGAGTACTCTCCATTGTTCAAACACTCACCTTTTCTCCACAACTTTCAACAAAGCATCAGCATACTTCTTTACACCAAATATGACACCCAGCGATGTGTTATAGATCACATGTGTCTTGTCTCGGACATCAAGCTGTCAATGTAAAGAAACAACAATACAAAGTTACTTACATATCCTTTACAGGATATTGCAGTCAATCCCAGCATTTTTTTTTTTTGGTTGTTTGTGATTTTCTTGTCATTGCTTTCTGAACCCACAGCACTCATACCATTGTATGAAAACCAACACAAGGTGGTCTTCTGCCAAATCATCTGCAGCTATGTTTTTAACACGGCATATAGGATTATGAATAGTGTCCATAACCCCATCACCACAGAGCCGGCCAATACAATATAATGCATTTAACTAATACCATCAAAAGCTTTTGGTTAATGTCTTGGTGAATCTTTTTGATCGGGCAGCTAATTACTCCAAGGCTGTTTTATACTAATAGTTTCAGTAATTCACAGCAATGTATTCCTGCAGTAAATTTTACCACAAAAATCACAAACAATATGTTGCATGATTTATTGCTTGGAATATTTTGCTGCATCAGGTGCAAACTGCACAGTATATATTATTTGAAGTGAAAAAATTAATAATACTTTGAACTTATGTAAATAAACTGCATTTACCAATTCCAGGTTGAGTGCCAAGCAACTTATATCAGTAGAACAGAAAGACAATTAGAAAACCGAGTAACTGAACATACACCATTGTGGGCGGAAAAGAGTCAGTAAGCCTTCAGGAATCCCTGTATAGTTGACAGGCTATAAAATAACCCCCCCACCTCCTGTTAAGTTCTCAACCTCTCATAAACCACAGTCATAAAGTTAACAAAGAAAAAAGTTCCACATACTGTTTTCAATGAACAATAAATGATTGCTCGAATAAATTGAGGCCTTAGCAATTAGGCGGTTCCAGCCAGTTTTGTGCAAGCAGAGAGAGAGAGTGTTTTAAATCTGAAATTACCGCGGGGATAACAAATGCTCAACATTCAACCCATACTTGTGACCGTGTTTTAAGTATTTCAGCCAAAGTATTATTCATTTATTTACCTTCTATGCTACATAACTCTGCAGTATGCACCTGACAAAATGCAGCAAAATATGCCAGGCAATAAATCATGAAACATATTGTTTGCAACTTCTGTATTTACTTTCAGTAATATCCTATATGGGGTATCTTAATTCAGTTGCTGTACATAGGCTGCTCAACAATTGCAAGACAGATTTCTTGTTCTCCAAAATATCAAACTAACGTTAGAAAATGAGCTGGGGATTCTTTATGGTGTACTCACACTGTCAGATGTTGCAGGGCACAAAGGAAGATTAGCATACACTTTCAGTTATGCTACAACTACTACTACTACTACTGATCTTCAAAGCGTTCATATAATCCTTAGATATATAACACTAAGATATACAATCCTATATTTAACCCTACGAAATATAACCTTGAGATATATAACCCTAAGATATATAATCCTATGATATATAACCATATTATATATAACCCTAAGATATATTACTGGCACCTTGCTGTCTTGATAGTCAATAGTTTGTAGCACAAAGCTTTGGCTGAATTTCAAGACCATGTTTTGATCTTGCAGCATGATCCCTCTCTTAACCTGCCTAGTTTACTCCAGAGGAAAGATAACACCAATACATCTGGAAGAAGACAAGCTGCAGAAGCTGCCAGATCAGCAAAGCAGTACAATAACAGTCTGCATACTGGAGCTTCGATCCTAGACCAGTTACCAACCAAGGCCTGGTTTGCCTTGCCAAGACATTTAGTCTTTAGGCTGCATTGCCTCGCACTAGGATTGAACTCTCCCAATTGTGATCCTCTGCTCTAAGCCATGGCACAATGTGGGGTTTCAGCGCTAACAGAAAGCAGGTAGTATCGTCTACTGTCATACAGTAACTCAGTCTTATCTTACTAAGACATGACTATACCTAAGATGTATAACCATAAGGTGTATAACCCTTGGTATATAACTCTAAAGTAAATAACTCTAAGGTATATAACCCTAAGATATATAACCCTGTGGCATATACCCCTAAGATATATAAGCCTAACAGATATAAGCCTAAGATATATAACGATAAGATATATAACCTTAAGATGTATATGGTATATAGTTCTAAGATATATAACCCTATGGTATATAACCCTAAGATATATAACCCTATGGTATATAACTCTAAGATATATAACCCTATGGTATATAACTCTAAGATATATAACCCTATGGTATATAACCATAAGATATATAACCCTATGGTATATAACCCTAAGATATATAACCCTATGGTATATAACCCTGTGGCATATAACCCTAAGATATATAACCCTATGGTATATAACCCTATGGTATATAACCCTATGATATATAACCCTGTGGTATATAACCATAAGATATATAACCCTAAGATATATAACCCTATGGTATATAACCCTAAGATATATAACCCTATGGTATATAACCGTAAGATATATAGCCCTAAGATATATAACACTATGGTATATAACCCTGAGGTATATAACCCTGAGAGGGGGGCTGCGTTGTCTCGAGGTATGGTGTCTGCCTCGAGTGCTGGAGGTCCCGGGTTCAGGCCCCGGTGAGGACCAGGATTTATTTAAAAAATCCACCGGGACTTCCAGTAATTTCCCCTGGTCTCTGGGTAGTGAGATCGGAAGCCCGTGTGTATTGTTGCGCACGTAAAAAATCCCTTGGCAGTTGGAAATCGAAAAAGAGTAGCCTAACGGCGCTGCCCGGGCAAAATTTCGAGTTAAAAATCTACCCAAAGTATTTCAGGATCCTTGGCGGTGCTACGGAGTTCGTGCACTGAGCTGAGTTTCTCCAGACTCAGGTTTGAGTTAGGAGGAGAACGGAGCACTTATGGGTTGCACCCGTGTGCCGTGATGTTGATCCATAAACTAAACCCTGAGATATATAACCCTATGGTATATAACCCTAAGATATATAACCCTATGGTATATAACCATAAGATAAGATATATAACCCTATAGTAAATAACCATAAGATATATAGCCCTACGATATATAACACTATGGTATATAACCCTGAGATATATAACCCTATGGTATATTACTCTAAGATATATAACCCTAAGAAATATAATCCTAAGAAGCACTTACTATTCTGAAGATCTCATCTGCCAGATACATGATCTTCTGGGGGGCTCCAGCACATTTGATGGGTGTGTTGGGAAATGTGAAGATGGCGTTGCCTCCCTTAAATGCTTGGAGAGCTGGAAATGTTTTGTGGAGCCACTTTGGGTGGTAGATTGAAGCAACAGTTGTATCATTCTCAAGGGCATCTATAAGTCCCTTTACCTGCAACAAAAAGCAAGTGCAACTATCACATCTATATTGAATCATCCAAATATACCAATGTCTGCAAAACAACATATAATAAATATCATATTCACACCAACCCTATGCTAGAAATGTCAAACTTGGACATTATCCAAATCATACTTACGAAAAATCAACACCTGTGAGATGAGATGCTTGAGGAGTGCTCCAATTTAACTATATGAGACTGAATAAGAAATGATGTTATCAGACATACAGTGGGATCAACAGCTTGTCCACTTATGCTGAATGACATAAGATCAAATGGTTTGGCCATCTCGTTAAAATGCAACACCATCAACTACCAGCACTGGCACTACAACAGAGAAGATCTAATACGAGAGAAAGAAGGCGCATGAGAAGAAAATGGATTGATGATATCAAAGACATTCTACAATCACACAGAATGACACTATCCAGTGCCGCCCATTGGTCGACAGTGGGCCAACTATTCCTCCCCACGACGCTTGAAGGCAAGAGTGAAATATGATGATGATGATGACCTGCTACAAATGATAAGTGGTTATAGTTGTCAAGATCTCGCTCTGAAGCACTCAGAACATACCAATCAGTGGTCCATCTTGTCTGCAGATGTCACAGGGTATGGGCACTAATAATTTCATTGGTACTCTGATTGTATGCATGCCTGAGTCATCCTCTCCCTGATGAACCAGCTCCTGCCAGTCTCAGCTAACTCCATATTACATCAACCTGGAGCAGGCTTGTGCATGTAATGCCATGTCACTTTGTTCACAGATGAACTGAAGATAAGGAGCTGCAGTGGTCCAGTAGTTAGCATGCTTTGTCATTGATTCTAACATATGATATACAACACTGCCAGCCTTGTCATTGATTCTAACATATGATATACAACACTGCCAGCCTTGTCATTGATTCTAACATATGATATACAACACTGCCAGCCTTGTCATTGATTCTAACATATGATATACAACACTGCCAGCCTTGTCATTGATTCTAACATATGATATACAACACTGCCAGCCTTGTCATTGATTCTAACATATGATATACAACACTGCCAGCCTTGTCATTGATTCTAACATATGATATACAACACTGCCAGCCTTGTCATTGATTCTAACATATGATATACAACACTGCCAGCCTTGTCATTGATTCTAACATATGATATACAACACTGCCAGTCTTGTCATTGATTCTAACACATGATATACAACACTACCAACCTTGTCATTGATTCTAACATATGATATACAACACTGCCAGCCTTGTCACAGTTTCTGACATATGACTATGGTATTCAACACTACCAATCTTGTCACAGTGTCTGACATAAAACTATGGTATACAACACTACCAATATTGTCATTAATTCTGACATATGATACACAACACTACCAACCTTGTCATTGATTCTGACAAATGATATACAACACTACTGACCTTGTCATTGATTCTAACATATGATATACAATGCTACCAATCTTGCCATCATTTCTAATATATAACTATGATATACAACACCAGCAACCCTGTCGTAATTTCTACCACATAACTTATCTACAACACTACCAACCTTGTCGTAATTTCTACCACATAACTTATCTACAACACTACCAACCTTGTCGTAATTTCTACCACATAACTTATCTACAACACTACCAACCTTGTCGTAATTTTTACCATATTAACTTATCTACAACACTACCAACCTTGTCATAATTTCTACCACATAACTTATCTACAACACTACCAACCTTGTCGTAATTTCTACCACATAACTTATCTACAACACTACCAACCCTGTTGTAATTTCTACCACATAACTTATCTACAACACTACCAACCTTGTCGTAATTTCTACCATATAACTTATCTACAACACTACCAACCTTGTCTTAATTTCTACCACATAACTTATCTACAACACTACCAACCTTGTCATAATTTCTACCACATAACTTATCTACAACACTACCAACCTTATCATAATGTCTAACATGTAACTATGACATACAACACTACCAACCTTATCATAATATCTAACATGTAACTATGACACACAACACTACCAACCTTGTCATAATTTCTACCACATAACTTATCTACAACACTACCAACCTTGTCATAATTTCTACCACATAACTTATCTACAACACTACCAACCTTATCATAATGTCTAACATGTAACTATGACATACAACACTACCAACCTTATCATAATGTCTAACATGTAACTATGACACACAACACTACCAACCTTGTCGTAATTTCTACCACATAACTTATCTACAACACTACCAACCTTGTCGTAATTTCTACCACATAACTTATCTACAACACTACCAACCTTGTCATAATTTCTACCACATAACTTATCTACAACACTACCAACCTTGTCATAATTTCTACCACATAACTTATCTACAACACTACCAACCTTGTCGTAATTTCTACCACATAACTTATCTACAACACTACCAACCTTGTCGTAATTTCTACCACAACTTATCTACAACACTACCAACCTTATCATATTGTCTAACATGTAACTATAACACACAACACTACCAACCTTGTCATAATGTCTAGCATGTAACTATGACACACAACACCACCAACCTTGTCATAGTCCAGCTGGATTCCCATGGCCACAACAAGATATTGATATTCTACCTGTGGGAACAGTTTTGTAGTATATTACTCAAGAAATTTGTAGGCTATACCTTTCTTAAAGTTGTCAGCAATATATGTATCAATCCATGCACTCACACCTGTCTTTGTCATGTCAAAAACATTTTAAGAATCTTCTCTCACTGTCTTCCTCTATCTCACTTTCAAAAAAACCTTTCCGGTTTTTACAATATGTTCTAGTTGTTCACTTCTCAAAATTTTGCAACAAATTAATGACTGCCTCTTTCTGAAGTTTATGATAATGTCTTTGTATCCTAGCCTCTTTCAAAACATTTAGATTATTCACTGCGGCTGTCCAAGGAATTGTGAGCATTCTTCTCTAAAACCACATCTTTGAGGTCTCAAGGCATTCTATTTTTAATGACTAATTGTGCATGATTCACAGCCATAGGTAAAAACTGGTTCTGGTTAACAGTCAAGAATTATTTTTCAATATACTTGGGAGTCTGAATAAGTGAAAAGGCCTCCGCAGTTATTACTATCATTTTTCTGTATACCTTCTCCCTGCAACAAAATCTAACAAAGAAGCGGCTGGACAGTATATGAAATCAAATAAAGACTGCACAGCATATAAAATCAAATAAAGACTGCACAGCATATAAAATCAAATAACAAATTCACAGTATATGAAATCAAATAAAGACTGCATGGTATATGAAATGAAATAAAAACTGCACAGTATACAAAATCAAATAAAAACTACACAGTATACAAAATCAAATAAAAACTACACAGTATACAAAATCAAATAAAAACTGCACAGTAAATTAAGAAAACAGCTGGCAGAGAGATGGTTGGTTGATTGTGAGTTAAAAGGTTACAGGCGAGAGAATCAATTTCATGACACCATGTCTGACCCCATCAACAGAATGGCAAGTTGCCAGCTGAGAACATCACATAAAGCACAAACTCAGAAGCTCCGGAGTTGACTGTGAATCTTTTTAACTCTTTAAGCTAGTGTGTTGGCTTTCAGATCTTCTGAGCCTAGAAAAGGGCTTGCATCTATCAGAGTGAGGCTGGTATAGAGACTTTTCTCCCAGCCCATACCACTGTATCATCTCCATGGGGGATGTATTGCAGAGAAATCCTTGGTCTCCCCACTCATAAACCAGCTGGATTCCCTAGATCGGCACTGGAACTTTACATCTTGAGAGCCTTATTAGGATGTAACCAACTCATGATACAGCATAGCACATACAGACTGGATGGGGTTAGGGCTGGGTCAGCATGTATCCTCACAGGTTTTAGGTAGTTCATTGTCAAGACTCCAACGCAATGACCAGGAATTGCCTCCAGAAAGACAAATATACAACAGAATAAAAATTAAACATTGACAATATGTCAAACTTGCATTACAATTTTTGTTCTTGTTGCAAGGACAACGTCCGACATAGACAAGGCAATCAAAGGAAACATACTTTTGCTCCAGATTCCAGCACAATGTAGTTATCTTTAGGGTTAAAGCTAACAGCCCTTTCCTTGATCCAATTGCAGGAACGGGGCAAAACTTCCTTCATTGGCTGTACTGATGATCGAAACCCTTTCAGGCCTGCGCCGACCAATGTCCAGATGGGCTGGTAGTAATGAAGCTGTTGGGAAACAGTAAACAGGTATAATAACTGGATGGGGAGAGGAGCATGCTGAACACAATAACACACAATTGTCAGTTAACAATCAAAAGTTCAGTTATCTATGATCAACAGGTGGCACTCTTCAACCTTTAATGTAACAGACATTACATGGACTAGATCATCTACTAAAAAAAAATTTTTTGTTGCGTATCCCTTAGGGGACATTGCAGTCAACACCAGCATTTTTCAGCTGCTGTTGATGTACTAGGCAAGTGTTATGTTCAGTAGTTTGCCATTGCTTTCTGAACGACCGGCTCCCATACCAACACGTTATAACACAACGCGACACGATCTGCTGCACAAATGGGTCGCAGCTGAGCTTCGAACGCCTGGTACCCGGCTCATGAACCGCGTTCGCAAGCCTTTAGCCATGGAGTCGGCTAACTATCGTCTACTAGTTACATGGAAACCCAACTCTGGAGTCTTCTTCTTCTTCTTCTGTTCTTCTTATTCTTCTCCTTCTTCAGTGATCAACATTTGCTATCCGTCTGTTCCAGCATGGGTCACACATAGGATGTTCTGCTTGTGATCGTCACTGTTCCTCTAGAGCAGTGGTTATTAACCGGTGATGAATTCCTCCCCCCCCCCCCCCCCCTCCTCCAAAGGGAATTTTAGGGTTTCCAGGGGGAAATTAAGATTATTTCAAGATCGCGTTAATACAAGAACCGATTACTTGATATTGTTTTTCCAACCATACTTTACAGTTCTGTACTTCTCGCCCTTCTGAAATTCGTTTTATAACTAAGTAGATCTGCAAATCATGTTTTAAGTAGACGGCTAGACTTGTTCTAGTACATGTTATTAAATTTAGCTTCCATTTTTATGTATACTGTGTAGGGGCAGGGGGAATTTATAGGGAGTAAATATGAAAAGAGGGGGGGGGGGGGGGGGGGGGGGGGGGGGGAGAAATGACATTCTTAACATGAAGGGGTGCATGGGTAAAAAAAAAGGTTTGAGAACCACTGCTCTAGTGGGGCGCACGCAAATTTCCTCTGTCTGTCTGGTGGCATCAGGTCAGTCTTATTTTACATCTTGCAAGAATCTTAACCAAATCTTGGATTGAAATACAACCAGCCAGCTTTGTATGAACCAATTTGGGAGTGACATTTAATGTGCCAGTTCTGAACCAACTCTTGGATTCAAATCTAATCTACCAGCTGTGAACATACTACTGGACTAACATCTAATCTTATCACTACCACTGTAACCTTGCAATCTTGACAGACGATAGTTTGTTACACTGTGTTCAAAAATAACACAAAGCCTGGGCTGAATTGTATAGACTATGTGTTGCCAATGCAGCATGAACCCTCTCTTGCCTAGTTTTCTTGAGAAGAAAGGTAACACCAATATATCAGGAACAAGACAAGCTGCAGAAGCTGTCGGATCAGCAAAGCAACGGACTAACTCTTCAACTGTCGAAGCTTCCATCCTAGACCAGTTCCCAACAAAGGCTTAGGGCCTGGTCTGCCCTGCCATAACATTTAGTCTTTATGTTGCAATCCCTCGCACCAGGATAAGGCTTGTACCCTCCTAGTTGCGCTCTTCCACCCAAAGCCATTGGCACAATGTTAGGTGTCGGGTTTGGTAAGCGCAGATCACATTAAATGTCATAAAAATCTACTCAACACCATAACTGGAAAAGTTGAGGGCAAAAGCGATCAATGGTGTCAAAGAAATCAATGGACAGACTTCTTCTTCTTCTGTGTTCATCCAGAGTGTTTTTTCAGATGTAATTGCGGTGTATTGTTATGCACCCTTGGGCCTAGACCCTTAGGCCAACACATCCAACTTTTGTGTGCGTTTTCTAAACAAGGTTAGCATTTCTGGTGGACTCTCACTTTTGTGGCGCTGTCAACAGCCCAGCTGGTCAAGTAAGAATGGTCAAATACTTCACGTCCGCCCTCAAGGGAAGGCAGGGACAGTCCATGGGCATTTTCCACCGTCCAAGGAGGCTTCCATTATTGCAGGGCGGACAAATAGCACTCTGGTGCTGGGCTCACCCAAGGAATCACCATGTCCTGCACATGGCGGCTTTAATTCCTCACTTCTGAGTATCGGGCATTTTGTTCGCCATGCATAAACCAAGAACGGTCAGTCTGCAGACGACTTCCACTAAGTGAGCTTTTGGTTCGGATGTGTACGGACATTGTGCCCGGAAGACTAGATTGTCAGCGCTGTTCCGGTCGGAAAACAAGATAGTTAGAGCTGTTCCAGCTGGAAGACAAACTAGTCAGGCACAAGGGACCTTAAGGAGTACTGAGTTTATAGCGTTGGCCTATATATGAATAGACCTATCAGCTCTCGATGGGTGATGTGGTGAACATCAAGCCCGCCGCCTTTACTCTCCTGAACATGTCCTGATACCCAGTTCATGTTGGGTAACACAGTAGCTAGCATGCTTGCCTGTCCACCAGTTGGTCATGTGTTCAAACCCTCATCAAAGAGGATGTTTAAAGTGTACCTCAGCTCACAGGTCAACCAAGCCTAAAATGGACACCAGCCAAAGCTCTGCGAAGTATCGGCGGCTGGTGGGGTATTGATTACACCACTCAACCAGTGACAATCAGTCTATAAACATGAGGCTTGCACCACAAAGCCAATACGTCTCAATGCCTGTTAAAGGGTTCTTAATGTTACTTTTGTATTAGTATTTAAACTCCTCGCTGGCTGTTGCAGCTGAGGATGGAGCACGTATGGGAATGTCCTGAGTGCTGTGTTGTTGGTTTTTGACTCAACTCAACTTTTATACTAGGTTGGGTCAACTGAGATGTGATATGATCCGATTTGTAGGGAATAAAAAAGTTTCCACCTCGTTCAACTGGCTTTTCAGCCATGGTTATAATTGAGGAGGTTTATAACGCAGATTTAGTTTCTTTTCTCTTGAGTTTTGGTTAGTTGACTTGTCTGTACAGCAGATTTCATGCTTGTGATGTCAGCTGGGGGTTTGGCCTGTGCCAGTTTCTTTGTGTCTGTTTCTTCTGGCTAAACCTGGGAGCCCACGTCAAGTTTTAAATCACGCATTGATGGGAACCTGAACATATTACCCCTGGACCAGCAGGCAAGCCAACAACAATGTAGTCAACATAATTCGTTCATCTATATATTATCTACAAAGAATGTTTGTTGTGTCTTTGTTTCTTTGTTTGTGTGTCCTTTTATACGTTCGCGAACGGTCCATCCGATTGAGATGAATTTTCTACAGATGTTCTTCTTCATTCCCGCCGAAGCCAACTGGCATAGTTATTTATTTAAAATCAACAATTTTTTCCTCCAGCACGAAAGAAAATGGCACAAGCTTTAGAAACAGACGAATAAATGTTCAGCCTTCTTGCTGCAAGGGAACTCACTCTCTGATTAAACCAGAAATTAGTTAGGAACAGTTGTTGTTCTTCACTCCCGCAGATCAAACTAAACAGACGAGCACGGAAACAGAAGTGAACGACAGATCTGACGGATGGACAGGCGACCGCGGGCGGGCGGTGGTGGACGGACAGACGAGGACAGACAGACAGACAGACAAGACAGAACAGACAGATGGATGGATGGATGGATGGATTGTGATGGATGGGGAAAAACACACAAAACAAGATGGGGGATGTTGGTGATGGATGTATGGACAAATGGGGGGACAGACAGGCGGACGGACGGACATGCGGATGAGATAGACCCTTTGCGACAGGACATGCCTAGACAGACAGATTAGAGCAGGACGACAGAGGGACGACGGACGGATGGACAGATGGATGGATGGGATGGATAGATAGATAGACGGATAAGATAGATAGCATGGATATGGACAGACAGACAGAAGACAGGCAGCAGGCATCAGCAGGCAGGACAGGCAAGACAGACATACAGACAGATGACAGACAGACAGACAGACAGACAGATCCCCGCCAGTGGCTGGGCGAAGCCGGGCCGGGTCAGCAGTCTATTATAAACGGTGATCTCTCCGTCTGTCTGTCTGGAGGTCCCTATGTCCTTGATATGCCATCGCAAACGGCCCATCCGAGTGCGAGGAAATTTTCTACACGTCTTCCTTTCATTCCAGCGCAGCCCACTGGCATATTTTTTTAGTGTGACCATCGGCTG